>CAUYPK010053412.1:0-82978 GCA_963574355.1 Loris lydekkerianus | reverse complement strand
CCCTGTCCCTCAGTCTGCCCACCTGTGAGCCCTGTCCCTCAGTCTGCCCACCTGTGAGCCCTGTCCCTCAGTCTGCCCACCTGTGAGCCCTGTCCCTCAGTCTGCGCACATCTGACACAGTGCTCACTCTCATTTCCCTGCTGAGTGACATGAGTTGTTACTGGATTTTCTTTTCTTTGCATTTTCACATTTGAGGATCTTTTCTGCTTCCTCCTGTGTGACTTGTAGTTATTTTCACAGAATGCTTTGTGAGTGTGCATGAGCAGCTGCAGCTGACCATAACCACAAGATCCATTTTAACCCATCTCCCTGTCTTTACACAGTGCAAGACATTCTCACAGTTACCAGTAGGGTGAAGGTCTGTATTGAGATGTCAATTTGCCAATTAAAGTAGAAATTAAATGCTGTCATGCGTAATTGACAGCTAATAGGGATGTTTGAGCCCTTCCTTGTGTCCCCAGGCTGCAGAGTAAGAACGGGAAGCAGCAGGTCCCTCTGTCAACAGCAACCGTGTCGATGGTGCACAGCGTGCCAGAGCTGATGGTGAGCTCCGAGGTGAGTCAGGGCATCTCTCACTGGGAGGACCCCATCTGTGGTCGTCACCAGGCACAGACGTTAATCAAGTGCTGCCTTCCTGGAGCACAGGAAACTGGTGTGTGGGTCTCTTAGGAGGAGTCCTTGGCTCCACGCCTGCGTGTTGGGTCTCTCCAGTCTTGCCAGTGCCGATGTGTGAACACTGGGACCCTCTGAGCTGGGGGGGAGGGAGGGGGGGCATATGATCAACCAAAGAACATGGGGCTGAGAGGTGATGGCACTGCCACGGGCATGGGCCAGGCAAGCAGGAAGGAAGCATTAAGATGGGACAGTGGGTATGGCAGAGATGACACATGGGTGGCATTCAGGCACCACTGCTGCTTCTGCCTAGGGAGCTGTGTTCAGGCTGTGGCAAGGAGGGGGCCAAGGAGGGACCCCAAGTGACAATAGCAGTGCAGTCCACCCATCTTAGAGGGGGTGGACTTGGTGAGGGGATGTAGTACCAGTGCACAGGGCTAAAAATGAAACTGGCTCATCTCTGAAGGTCTTGTCTACATATTTTTGAGAGCCATGTAGGGCACTGCTGGTCAGAGGCTTCCCACCTCATGTTCTTCTAGGTTGGGGTCCCTGTGAGGAACAGGAGGCAGATAACCTCCCCCACTGGGCTTCACCACCTGGGGTGGGGACCCTGGGAGCATTTCCACACTTACCATGAAAAACTAGTTTTTTATCATAGTCATAAGGCTATTTGAAAGTAAATAAAACATTTTTCAGTGTTGTGATTTTATAGATAATGTGCTTTTAAATGATGTGTACCAACTTTTTTCTTTTTTGTGTGTGGGAAAGACAAAATGTCAGAGAACATTAATCTAGATTTTCTGAATTAGTGAACTTCAAACAAGTGTAAATGTGTATGTAGAAGACAGAACTAGGCAGCCTGGCGTAAAGGAGATGGTGGTGTCCCCACTGCTGTCTCCAGGACAGGATGTCTGTGTTCTGCATACTCTGTTAGGACTTGTTTTCCTTGTCCATTCTGTAGCTCACTTTGAATGAGTTCCTAGCATCCATGTAAATTTTTATAGAAACAACCAGTCTCTCTTCACTCTCCTTTTTGCTGGTTTACATATTTAACTTGTAGTTACGGGGCAGACTGCTGTGGATGGGTTTGGACCACACAGAACTGCCTCAGTTACATGGAGCACAGGGCAGCTGGGGTGTGGCCTTGAGGGCCAGTATGTGCTGGACACCTGTGTGTTGCCAGCCAGTGTTCCAAGTGCTCTGGGTTATATGGAGGTTGGTTAGGGACATACCTGTTTGCTTTGGTATTTCTTCAGAAAACTGTATCTTGTTCTAGATCCCAGTACACTTTGTCACTTTTCATTTCTTCTTTTCAACTGTAGCAAGCTGAAGAGCTAGGACGGGAAGACCAGCAGCGACTGCATCGGAACAGGAAGCTGGTGCTGATGGTGGACTTGGACCAGACACTGATCCACACAACGGAGCAGCACTGTCCACAGATGTCGAACAAAGTGAGTGCCCGCACCAGTGCAGGATGGCCTTCCCGTCACTATAGTTCACAAGTACATCATCTGTTTACTTTTTCCTATAGGTCAGCATAGGTTTGGGAAACAGACTAGTCAGTCATAGAGCTGTTTAGCTGTGCCTTATAGGAGAGGTGCAGACGTCCTCCATGTGTGGTGTGCTGCCCCTGAGTGTGGGGCCTATCTGCAGACCCACACTTAAACTGCAATCAGCATGTGGGTTCAGACTGAGGATAAGTGGGTAAGCAGCCCCTGTGGGGAAGGGTGCTGCTTTGGGGGCCTAAAGGGTAGGTGGCTATCGAGTCTGTCCTCACAAGACCCTAGGCTGGAGTGACTGACCTTGAACTCTCCAGGGAGAGTCGGGGGAATTGAAGGGCCAGGGCCTGACACACATGCACATACATAGAACCTGCCCGTAGTTCAGCTTTTCCTTTAGGAGGGAGCAGAGGAGGTGAATTTCTGGATGTGAACACTTTTCATGCCTATTCTCATAGAAGTGTCTCACCCAAAGTTTGTATCAACTTATACTATCTATACTATAGCATTTTACTGTATTTTATTTTATTTTGAGACAGGGTCACCGAGGCTGGAGAGCAGTGGCTCAATCACAGCTTGTAGCAGCCTCGAACTCGAGGCTCGAGGATCGTGCCACCTTAGCCTCCAGAGTGAGGGAGCTATAGACCTGAGCCAGCGTGCCTAGCTGAGCTAGCATTTTTTAAAAAGTGCTACATGCAGATAAAGTGTATGTATGTCGGCTCTTGGTTTAAACCTTGGGTGTTGAGAGCTTGTCCTTTCTGGTCTTACTGGTTCCTGGTAACTGCTGGATGCACCTGGAGGTCCCAGCAGGGCCTTCAGTGCTCTTCAGCAGGGCCAGGTGCATGCTGGGTGGTCCAGCACAGAGGCCAGAGGGTGCAGTAGTGCACGCTGGGGCTTGGGGAGAACAGCTTCCCGACAACTGCACATGGTGAAGCTTTGTCCAGATTTCATCTAAAGGCAGGCCGGCAGTCTAAACTGAGCTTGCCAGTCAGGGACACATGCATCTGCAGAGACACCTATGGTGTGGTGGCAATTTAGTAATTGTGATGCACCTGAGTTTCTTTTATGACCAGAATTCAGTCCAGTTACCTGCAACACAGTCAACATTTTTATTATTTTTAGTCATTTTGTATATCGCGGAAATTTGTCACATTCTTTTGTGCAATATAAACTGGGTATGTACTGTCTTGGTTGTCCTTGCATCACTGTCCCTTGAAGCTGGGACTTAAAAATTAGTTTATGGTGGACTCTGTTTTATTGATCTTTGCTGCACCCTGCAGATGCTGGTTTTGATGTTTCATGAGTTGAAGGTTTCTGTATTAAGCAAGTCTCTCTATGCCATTTTTCTAACATCACATGCTTGCTTCCTGCCTCTGTCATATTCCGATAATTCTCCCAGTATTTCAGACTCATTCCTTATTGCTGTGTCTGTTGTGGTGGTCTGACAGTCACACTGAGGCCCCCCTACAAACCGCTCCCACATGAGATGGCAGCCTTTATAAACTGTTTGTTCTATGGCTGCTCCCCTATTTCTGCCCTGTTCTCGGACAATTTGTACAAGACAATTGGAACTAGTGGTAACGGGGGTGTTTCTCATGTGCATGTCGGGGTGTCCAGCCTGCATCTCCTTAACTGCACAAAGATTGTATGGAGACTGTTTTGCTTATCTGTGGTGTTGGATATCATGAAAATTATGCTTTTTTTTTTTTTTTAACTAATCAGCTTTTGTTAGTGTTTGCATATTAACATGTGGCCTGAGACAGCTCTTTTTCCAGTGCAGCGCAGAGAAGAGGGTGACAAAGGTGAAACTGTCTCTAAAAAAAAAAATTGAGCTGTGATAAACAAGCAAGTACAAATGTCTTTATGATAAAATTATTTTCTTTTTTTCTAGGTAGATTCCTAGTAGTGGGATTGTGGGGTTAAATGAAAGGTCTAATTTGAGTTCTCTGAGGGTTCTCCATACTTCCTTCCAAAAACGTTGTATTAGTTTACACCCACCAGCAGTGTAAAAGTGTTTCCGTCTCTCTACATCTTTGCCAGCATCTGCAACTCTGGGACTTTGTGATGTGGGCTATTCTCACTGGGTTAGGTGATAATCTCAGGGTGGTTTGGATTTGCATTTCTTTGATGATCAGGGACCATGAGCATTTATTCATATGTTTGTTAGCCATTCATCTGTCATCCTCAGAGAAGGTTCTGTTCATGTCTCTTGCCCAGTGATAAATGGGATCATTTGCTCTTTTTATGTTGATTAATTTGAGTTCTCTGTAGATCCTACTTATCAAGCCTTTGTCCAACTTATAATATTCATTATATATTATATATATATATATATATATATATATATATATATATATATATATATTCATTATAATACTTTCCCATTCTGAAGGTTATCTGTTTGATTGTTGTGTTCTTAGGTATGCGGAAGCTTTTCAGTTTAAATAAGCCCCATTTGTTTATTTTTTTGGTTGTTACAATTGCAACCAAAGTCTTCTTAAAATCTTTCCCCAGTCCAGTATCATCAAGAATTTTTCCACACTTTCTTCTAGGATTTTTGTTGTTTTGTGTCTTAGATTTCAGTCTTTTATACCTCTTGAGTCAGTTTTTATTAAGTGGTGAAATGTGCATGTCCAGTTTCAGTCTTTTGCATGTGATTATCCAGTTCTCTCAGCACCATGTGTTGCATAGGGATTCTTTTCCCCATGGTATGCTTTTGTTTGGTTTATCAAAGATCAGATAATCATAAGAGACTGGTTTCAACTCTTGGTTTTCTATTCTGTTCCGTATGTCTGTGTCTCTGTTTTTGTGCCAGTACCATGCTATTTTGATCACTGTGGACTTGTGATATAATCTAAAGTCAGATAGAGTGATGGCCTCCAGCTTCATTATTATGAATAGCCTTAGCTATATGGGTTTTTTCTGGTTTCATACAAAACAAAGTGCTATTTTGTCCAGTTCTTCAAAGTATGATGTTGGTACTTTAACAAATTGCATTGAATCTGTAGATTGCTTTGGGTAAAATAGACATTTTAACAAAGTTGATTGTTCCCTGCCACGAGCATGGTATGCTCATCCATTTGTTAATGTCATGTGCTATTTCTTTTCTGAAGGTTTCATAATTCTCTTTGTAAAGATCCTTCACCTTTTCTGTTAGGTATATTCCTAAGTATTTCATTTTCCTTGAAGCTACTGTTAAGGGAATTGTGTCCTTGATTAACTTCTCAACGCGGCTGTTACTGGCATATACAAAGGCTATTGATTTGTGGACCCTGATTTTATATCCTGAGACATTGCTGTATTTCTTGATCACTTCCAGGAGTCTTGTGGTTGAGTCTGTGGGGTTCTCTAAGTATAAGATCAGATCATCAGACTCGGCACCCTTAGCTCAGGGGTTAGGGCGCTGGCCACATACACTGAGGCTAATGGGTTCAGACTCGGCCTGGGCCAGCTAAACAACAATGACAACTATAACAACAACAACAAAAATAGCCGGGCTTTGTGGCAGACACCTGTACTTCCAGCTACTTGGGAGGCTAAGGCAAGAGAATCGCTTAAGACCAAAAGTTTGATGTTGCTGTGAGCTGTGACACTACTGAGGGTGACATAGTGAGGTTCTGTCTCCAAAAAAAAAAAAAAAAAAAAAATTGTATCAGCAAAGAACGAGAGTTTGACTTCCTCTGCCCCCATTTGGATGCCCTTTATATCCGTCTCTTGTCTGATTGCATTGGCTAGAACTTCCAGAGCTATGCGACAATAGTGGACAACCTTGTCTTGTTCCAGTTCTAAGTGGTAAAGCTTTCAGTTTTAGTCTGTTCAGTATGAGATTAGCTGTGGATTTGTCACAGATGGCTTCAGTCAGCTTAAAAAATGTACACCCTGGCGGCGCCTGTGGCACCAGCCCCATATGCCAAGGGTGGCAGGTTCAAACCCGGCTCCGAACAAACTGCAACAAAAAAATAGCTGGGTGTTGTGGCGGGCGCCTGTAGTCCCAGCTACTCGGGAGGCTGAGGCAGGAGAATCTCTTGAGCCCAGGAGCTGGAGGTTGCTGTAAGCTGTGTGATGCCACGGCACTCTACCAAAGGGCCATAGAGTGAGACTCTGTCTCTATAAAAAAAAAAAAAAAAATGTACTCCCTATGCCTATTTTCTTAAGTGTTCTTGTTAGAAAGGATGCTGAATTTTGTCAGATGTTTTTCTGCATCTTTTGAGAGAATCGTGGTCTTCCTTTTTGCTTCTGTTGATATGGTGAATTATATTTATAGATTTGCATATGTTAAACCAGCCTCGCATCCCTGGGATGAAGCCTACTTGATCATGATATATAATTTTTTTAATGTATAGCTATGATCTTTTGGTTAAGATTTTGTTGAGCATTTTTACATCAATATTCATTAGTGAAATTGGTCTTTGGTTCTTCTTTTTAGTTGGTGATGTTTGCTTCATAGAAGATGTTGGAGAAGGTTCCTTCCTTCTCAATGTTTTGGAATAGTTTCTGCAATATAGGTATGAGCTCAACTTTGAAGATGTAATAGAATTCTGTGTGAAGCATCTGGTCCAAGGCTTTTTTTTTAAGTTGGAAGCTTTTTTATTGTTTTTTCAATCTCCATGCTTGATGTTGATCTGTTCAAGAGATCTGTTTCTTCCTGGTTAAGTCTAGAGAAAAGGTGTGATTCCAAGTATTGGTGCGTTTCCTCCACATTGTCAAATTTCTGGGCATAGTTTCTTGAAGTAGTTAGGAATAATCTCATTTCCCCTTTTTTGTTTCTGATCAACATTATTAGAAATTTTATTTTTCTGTTTCTGGGTAATCTGGCCAGTGGTTTATCAGTTTTATTTATCTTTTTAAAGAACCAACTGTTTGTTTCATTAATTTTCTAGATGATTCTTTTGTTTCCAATTCATTTATTTCTGATTTAATTTTGGTTATTTCTTTTCTTCTACTAGGTTTGAGATTGGATTACTCTTCCATTTCCTTGAGATGATTCATTAGGTGGTTATTATTATTATTATATTTTCAGGGTTTTTTTGGCTGGGGCCCGGTTTGAACTCACCATTTCCATTATATGGGGCTAGTGCCCTACTCCTTGAGCCACAGGCACTGCCCTGTTCATTAGGTTCTTGATGTGCTGTCTTTCTGTTTTTCAGATATAGGCATCTAATGCAATGAATTTCCTTCTTGGGACTGCTTTTGCAGGTATTCCACAGGTTTGGGTCACTCTGCATCTCTTTTTTCTTTTGGAGTTTCAAGCTGTTGTCCTAGGTAGAGTGCCTTGGCATCATAGCTCACAGCAACCTCTAACTCTTGGACTTAAGCATTCCTCTTGCCTCAGTTTTTCTTTCTTTCTTTCTTGTTTTTTTTTTTTTTTAATAGAGAGTCTCATTGTTTCACCCTTGGTACAGTGCTGTGGCATCACAGCTCACAGCAACCTCAAAATCTTGGGCTCAAGTGATTCTCTTGCCTCAGCCTCCCAAATAGCTGGGACTACAGGTGCCTGCCACATGCCCGGCTTTTTTGTTGTTGTTGCAGTTGTCGTTGTTTAGCTGGCCTGGGCCGGGTTCAAAACCACCACTCTTGGTGCATGTGGCCAATGTCATAACCACTTGGTGCTGTGGGCGCCAAGCCTACTCTGCATCCTTTAACAGAGCAGCTTCATCATGAGGGGTGTTGCTGCTTTAGATCTAATAAAAATTTAAACTGGTGTAAGTCATCTTTTTTTTTAAGTCATTAAGAATATACCAGGGGTGGCGGGTTCAAGCCTTGCCCCGCAAAAACTGCAACAACAACAACAAAAAAACAATAAATGGTCTTTACTGAGAAAATAATAGAATCAAAAGGATCAAAGTTTGCTATGGAAAGCAAACTTATTTGCGCATTAATCACATGTAAGCAGTTGGTGTTACTAATTTCATCTATCTACTAAAGAATAATTTAGAATGCCATTTCAACTTTTGTGTTGTATTTGTAAATTAATCATACTGTACCTTAAAACCATCCATGAGTTAGACTAAGTTACATGGGGTAGACAGCATCCTTGCAGACCGGGCAGCTCCTTCGAGGCCCTTCTCTTACCATCTGGCCACTCTTTCCAGGGCATCTTTCACTTCCAGCTGGGCCGGGGCGAGCCGATGCTGCACACCCGCCTGCGTCCTCACTGCAGGGACTTCCTGGAGAAGATCGCCAAGCTGTACGAGCTGCACGTCTTCACTTTCGGCAGCCGGCTATACGCACACACTATTGCAGGTCAGTCAGCACAGTGGGACTGGGCAGGGTGGTGATCATAAACATTTTAATATGTGCACAGTAAGTTTGTTTCTTTCCCATTTTCAATAATGTTTTCTTAAAAAGAAAGAAAAGCAAAAGACTTCTCCTGGAGCTCAGCTTAGTGGTAGAAGCTGGTAGTGTGGGGCAGTGGTCAGGGAAGAGGATTCTGCCTCAGGGCCTGCAGGAGGAGCTTCTGTCACTCTGGCTGGTTGGGAAGGTTGTTAGGACCACAGATAAAGTAGAAAGGTAGAAATTAACATCCTTTTATTTTAATTATTTAAAAGGGCTTTGAAGGCTGCTGCTCCACCTGCAGAGAAGTGAGCAGCCTCAGGGTTGAGCGTACCACATTTGCTTCTGCTGTCCCTGTGTGGGCCCCTCTGCTCAAGTAGCAGTGCTGCCTGGACTAAGTGAGGGGGCCAGCAGGGTGATCGCCTGCTCTGCAGTGGACGTGGATCCTGTGTGGGAGCACAGTCAGCTCCTCAGGGTTTCTTGCAGAGACTGTTAAATTAAGTACTTTAAAATTCATAGGTCTTGGTCCTCTTCAGGCCATGTCAGCCAGAGACTGCCCACCTGTCTGGTGAGGGCTGGTTTGGTCTGATGTGAGAGCATCCGGTCTCACACGGGGTCCCATGTATGTAGTTCCTCGGGAGGCTGAGTAGTCCCATTACGTTTGTCAGTGGTTTTTCTTCCTGTACTCTTTTGTCTTTTGTACTTATATCTAGTACACAGTACACATGTTTATTCTTTGGGGATTCTTTTGGTCTCTTGTTTTTAAAATTGTGGTTATTTAGGATATGTCCTGGAATTATCCTTTGCTAGTGGGTGTCCATCGTTTATTGGTTTGTGCGTATAGACCCATGAGGATGAGCTTTTGGGAGGCTTTCAGGCATATCCAAATGCTGGGCTGGGGAAGGTCTGGTTTGAAAGCAGAGGAGGTTCCCCAACTTTTATCCAGGCTGTACCTTTGCCATGAGTCACTGCCATGCACGTGTGGGACTCTTAACCTGATTTCACACCAGCAAGCTTCCAGTGGAATGAAGATGGAGCAGGCTAGAGAGTTTCTTCACTAGCCCAAGTACTAGGAAGGCAGTAGTTGAAAGGTTCAGCAGAATGTCTGTGCCGATGGCGTGCACCACAGCCTACACACGGCGGTGCCCACGTTACAGGGCCATGGCCAACCTCCTAAGAGTAAGGCCCACTGCTGAGGGCTTGACCAGGCAGTAGGTGGCCATGTGGGGGTTCTCCATTTCAGACCATACTTCCCACTTAAAATCCCAGTGTTTCAGTATGTCCAAAGAATATTCGTCAAAACCAGACACACACCTCACAGTAAAACTATAGAACATTGATGCAGAAATCCACACAGGAGGGGTTGCCCCACAGAGGCTGTTGGCTACCCCCAGCACTGCCTCAGGTGTCAAGGCTCTGAGAGGACATGAGCCTTGCAGGGAATGGTGGGGGGCCACAGCCTCCTGGGTCCTTGCCTGCAGCCTTTTGCCTGAATCTGAATTTTACAAAACAAATCCTTTTATTAAAAGGGGTACAGCAGTCTTGGCGTCCATAGCTCAGTGGTTAGAGCGCTGGCCACATACATTGAGGCTGATGGGTTCTAACCCGGCCCGGGCCTGCTAAATAACAATGATAACTACAACAAAAAAATAGCCGGGCATTGTGGCAGGTGCCTGTAGTCCCAGCTACTGGGAAGCTGAGGCAAGAAAATCACTTAAGCCAAGAATTTGAGGTTGCTATGAGCTGTGATGCCACAACATTCTACCGAGGGTGACATGGTGAGACTCTGTCTCCAAAACTAAATAAATAAATAAGGTACAGCAGAGAAAAGAGAAGTTTTCTTTTTCTCTCAAAAAAAGAGCACAAAAAGTGCCTCTTGGTGCTTAATAAAGAGCAATCTTCAAATCTGAAGGCCACACATCCCCAACCCAGACAGGCTGGGCCTCAAGGAGTTTGACCTTGAGTTCGCTCCAACATGGGCATCAGAGTGTTTTGTAGCTGGGATAATGTTGGCTAGTTTGTTATTACTGATGAGAAATGGAGGCCCAGACTGAAGCCTGGCCTCCGTTCTTCACAGAAGCCATCACTTAGCTTCCTCTTTGTATCAGCCTTGAATTTTCACAATGTGTGCTCTCAGCATGATAAGGATACACATGCTAAGAGTTTGGGATGCTTTTTGTTCATCTTCCTATAAAGACTCTAATAATTGTATTAACAGATTTTAAGTTTAGCAACTGGCTATTCTTTATATAGTAAAAAATACATAATTTCTTCTGTAAGAGCAAGTATTTTTTGTTAATGAACAGCTAACAAGTCAGCAATCACAAGAGCTTGAACCCTTTGCTGCTTCTGAAAGAACTGGAGGTAGAGATGCCTCCATCAGGATGCAGTCACCTTTTGAGAAGGTCCTTGTGGTATCATTTGGCAGCTCACCAGTACAGTACAAGTTTTCTTCAAATTAACAGAACTGTAGACACTTGGAAGCATGAATCATTTTTGAGAATTCCAATTAGAGACAGGTTGCCCTAAGTGAAGAGTCTTACCTGACAAGGGCGAGGTGCTGGGTGCTGATTCAGAGGTACATGTGACGTGAATGCATCTCAGACATGCTATTTTTGTCCTGTTTTCTTTTTAAAGGCTTTTTAGACCCTGAGAAGAAGCTTTTTTCTCATCGAATATTATCAAGGGATGAATGTATTGACCCGTTTTCTAAAACAGGAAACCTTAGGTATGTACTTGGCCAAGTCCTTCGCAGAGACAGCTTCCTATTCAGTTCCCAGTTTAAAAATTGTGTGCTGAGATTTGGAGTGGTGGTTCTGTATTAGTTTTCTAGGAATCCCCACCCCCTCCCTGCCACAATTTTCAGTGTACTTACAAAGTTCTTTTCCAAGCCAAACCCCTCCATCCTCTCGCCATCATCTTGGTTGGTAGACCCTGGGCCTTGTGTGGCCGCCCAGGTATTCCTCCCCACCTGGAGATGCCCTGGAGCTAGGCACAGCCCTCACCTGTGCCAGGCATCATACTGGCCGGCATACTGCATCTCAGCTATGCACCACTCACTCTTTTTTTCCTGCTTTCTGTGTCTCTTTACTTAACCAAATCTGGCATGTGTGAGGGTTCTAACCCTCTACCCTCTAGGGTTTCATTCCTCTTCAGAGGCAGGAAGCACATGTACATTCCCCACAGTATTCCAGTTCCAAAGTCACTTGCTTTTCTGTCCTGGAATATACAAGGCAGCGTAGAAGCTGCTAGAGAACCCAGGGTCACAGGAGGGTGGAGCTGCACAGGGAGGGGCAGGCAAATGGGAGATAGCTGAGCCAGTATTGAAGTGAAGAGACCAGTCTGTGGACACAGGAGCATTTGTGGGTGTTCCTGGTGAGACACAGATGGAAATCATGTCACCTGGTGTGCAAGGTCCTCTGTGTACAGAGCCACTTATCTAAAGGGGATTTTTGTTATCGGCATCCCAGATTTAAGCTTCCAGGTTGTTAATCCTACTCATCATTTAGCCCTGAGTCAGACTACCTTAATTCACCCTTTGCTATTGTTGTCCCTTTCCATCCCTTCAGCTGCACTTCTGTCATCTCTGGGCCTTTTCGGCAGGACTGGCTACTCCCTGTTTTATATTCTTTGACCTTCCTTGCTCACTTTGTGCCACAAATTTCCCCATTCTTCCAGAAGGGCTTTCCCTGCCTTTGTAACATTATGTCATGTGCAGTTTGTGTCCCCGGTTTCTAACAAGACGTGGGCAGTAACAGCCCAGCTGCAGCTGGTCTTCTTGGCTCTTTCTGGCCACCTTCAGCTAAGCATTTCCTTTTTTTAGACTTAGGATTTTTTAGACACAGACTGTGAGACATGCACAGGTTAATATTATTTAAGGAGAATACTAAGATAGTAATTTCAAAAACAGGCCTCCCTTTCACTAACATTGGAGTGAGAAGGCAGAGTCAAAGAAAATGAGAGATGATGTCAGTAGTTTGAGGGGCAAAAATTATCTGCAAATGAAAATGTCGAAATCAGCAAGGACCTTTCCCAGGACCAGTACAGGTGGTAAGGGCAGCACCAGTGGGGGCAACACAGGTGAGGATAGCACAGGTGAGGAGCAGCACAGGTGAGGGGCAGCACAGGTGAGGAGCAGCACAGGTGAGGGTTAGCACGTGGCATAAAGAAGTCTGAGCAGGCAGTGGGTCTGCAGACTCCTTCTTCGCAGAACTGTGGCCCGCAAAGCCTAGCAGTTGCTCAAGACCTTTAAGAAGTTTTCTGACTCCTGGTTTAAGGAAAATGAGAAACTACAGGCAAAGTGTAATTGCTGTGACACTGCTTCCCCTGGAGTGTGATCCTTCAGCCCTTCAGTGGGGCCCGTTTCAGTCTCTGGTTGATCTGCTGTCTTCTGGTTACTAGAGATCAGGGTCTGAAGCTGTTAACACTTAGTAAATAACTTAATTGTTATTTTTTATAAATTATCTATTTGTACACATAGAAACCTCTTTCCTTGTGGAGACTCGATGGTGTGCATCATTGATGACCGCGAAGACGTATGGAAGTTCGCGCCCAACCTGATCACAGTGAAGAAGTACGTGTACTTCCCGGGTACAGGGGATATGAATGCACCCCCTGGCTCCCGGGAGTCTCAAGCTAGAAAGAAAGGTGGGTGTCTGCTTTCCTGCTTCTTTAGGGAAAAAAACTAGCATTTGCTTGTTTTTCTCGTTATTTCTTATCTCTGTTTTAGTTGCTATAAATTCAAGATTTACTTTATTGTATATTTCAGTATACAATACAGAGTACAATACAGTGACAGAGGTTTGGAGGTTTATTAATGTGGCAATGAAAAGCAGGATATTATGTGATCTCATTTTGGGCTTTTAAAAAAATAGCACTGACCTAAAGATTTTCCCCGTTGAAAAAAAGGTCAGAGATGCTGTTTAACTTAATGCGTTTGAATACTGATTTTCATCTCTGTTTTCCTCAAATGTGACACTGGAAGTTTGGGCAGGGGGTTCTTTGGAGAAGCAGAACTTGGGCTGTGGTAGTCCCCTTTCAAGAACCATCCTCAGCATGGATTCAGACTGGGCCTGGCCTGCGCCTCAGAGGATGCTGCAGCTGAACCTGTCAGGCAAGCATGCAACCAAAGTCTGTCCTAAGAAAATATAAATGACTTTGGTTTTCAGTATTTCTGATGATCTTTATTTTTAACTAAAGTATTTTGAGTCGTACATTCCCTGCTGTGGTCACTGCAGTAAAGCCTAAATGTTGGGCCAAGAGGAAGAGGAAGGGCCTTCTTGTAGCAAGTGGAGACTGGTGCAGGGTCAACGGCCACAAAGCTGTACATTTTTAAAGGGCTATAAAAACACAAAAGGACTGTGCACATACAGCCCATAGACCTCAAACATTCACTACAGGCTCAGTAGCCCTAATTCCAGAGGCCAAAGTACTCGAAATATGAAACCTTACAGCATCCACATGATGCTCAGGGGTCATGCTCATTGGAATGTTTTGGGTTTTTGGATTTAGGATGTTGAACTGATGAGTTTAATGCATATTTTACAAAATTGGGGGCGGGAGGATCAATATTCAAAGCATTTTTATCCCAAGTATTTTGGGTAAGGGACCCGCAACTCTTTTCTAGTTCTTTATAGAAGAAGTTTGCCAAGGCCTGGTCTGCAGGGTGGCTGTGCTGTGGTCGGGGGCTGTGCTACTATGGCTTGACTGACCCTTAGTGCCCTGACATTGACCCTTCCTCTGTGCACTTTCAGTGAACCATTTTGTTAAAGGGGCCACGGCAGAGCAGGCGCCACCTGCCAGAGACCCTGAGGAAGGAAAACAGACCCCTGGGCCCGAGCAGAGGGATGGCCTGGGGCCGCCCGCAAGGCAGCTCAACGGCGTCCAGGCTTCTCCCGAGGGGGACTCACCCCGGCCTGGGCAGGTGGGTGAGAGGGATGTCCAGCTACTGGCCCAAGCCCCAGAACCCCAGGAGCCCTGCAGGCAGGGCGTACGGGCCTCCCCAAAGATGCAGTCTGCACAGGGCACCCCGGGCACGGACTTGGATTTCGATTTATCCAGCGACAGCGAGAGCAGCAGTGAGTCAGAGGGACCTAAGTCACAATCCTCTGCCAACTCTGATGGAGAAAGCCAGGAAAAGAACAGCCCAAAGGTGCTGCCACAGGGAGGTCCCCCTGACCCGGGCGGCGGGAGACCTGCAGGGGCCAGTCATCCTGGGGAGGCTGGGCCCAGCGTCCATCCTCAGAACAGAGGGCCTGAGCCGGGCACGCCAGAGGAGAGTGAGCGCGATAGCCCATGCGGCCTGGGCAATGGCTGTGCGGACAGGAAGGAGGCCGAAACTGAGTCGCAGAATAGCGAGCAGTCGGGCATCACCGCAGGTGAGTCCCTGGACCAGAGCGTGGAGGAGGAGGAGGAGGACATGGACGATGATGACCACCTCATCTATCTGGAGGAGATTCTGGTGCGTGTGCACACCGACTATTATACCAAGTACGACAGGTACCTCAACAAGGAGATCGAGGAAGCTCCGGATATTCGGAAAATCGTGCCTGAACTCAAGAGTAAAGTGTTGGCGGACGTGGCCATCATATTTAGTGGGCTACACCCAACCAACTTTCCTATAGAGAAGACCCGGGAGCATTACCACGCCACGGCCCTTGGAGCGAAGATCCTTACTCAGCTGGTGCTGAACCCGGACGATCCTGGCAGAGCCACCCACCTGATTGCTGCAAGGGCCGGTGAGTGTGCCGGGCAGGGAGGGGTGGCAGCACACGTGGAGTTCCTGAAAGGTGGGAGGCAACCTATTTAAGTTGCTGTAGCTTTTTGTTTAACATCTCGTTTTCGGGACCGTTTTCCAGAGCCGCTACCTTTTAAGAACAGAGTGAGAACTGTATTTGGTGGCATCCCAGTTCAAGTGCCTGGGTGTCTCTTGTGTGCACATACATCAGACATGTGTCCTGAGTTGTTTGTACTCTTTTAAAGTTGGGACCTTCTCCTGGGAGTACAGGTGGGCCTGTGGTAGAGAGCAAAGAATCGAGAGTAGAGGAGCAGAGGAGAAATTACAGGCAGATACAGCAGAGTTGGGCAGGAGATGGACCAGCCCTGTGAGTGGAAAACAGCATGAGTATTTCACCCGAAACAGTACACAGGGCGAACTGCTGTGGTTGGAAAGGTAGGGTGTCCATGGTCGGTGGTCTGTCCTTGTAGTAACATCTACCCAGGACAGATCTGGGACTTGGGCTGCATGAGCAGAACCCCTGGGGTCGGGCAGCCCTGAAGGAGTTGTCAGGGATCCAGCCAGCCACGGCAGGCTCTGAAGATTTACCTAAGGCCATCTTGGGCCACACACTAAATGCACTAATGAGAATTGATGAGCAAGAAAAGATCCACCCATGCATTATTTTTATGGTATCTCCCACCACAAAGAAGCATAGCCAGCCATAGGCCACTGCTACATAAAGAAGCAGACACCTAATTGTTGGAAATGTTCCTCATAAGCCATTTGCTTTTTTCCATATGAAGAGGATGGAACTTCTGTGATTCTCCTCCTCAGTACTCAATCAGGACTTTGAAATACTCACTGCCACCTCCAGGGTGCAAGGCGCCCAGGGCCTTAGCTGAGGCCTGGCCCATCTGGAGCTGGGTGGGGTCGTACTCACCTTTCCGGCTGCAGGACAGGTCAGGACCTGTTCAACTTGCTGCCGAGACACTGGGGCACAGAGGCAGCTGTGCAGGGCCCCGAGAAACCTCTGTCCCAAAAGAACATCAAGCCACACTCCTGGCGGCAGTGAGGCCCCCCTAAGCACCATGGCCCCGGACACCTTGTTCTACCTCCTGAGCACGGAAGCTTGTTTCTCTGGAGCCTGTGCTCACCCTTCCTGTTTGCTTTCCTAATTCAGAGGAGAAGCAACTCTCCCAGAAGCACAGCACAGCAGGAAGGCTGAGTCAGGTCTCATTACACTCAGGGTTTAGTGCCCTCACCTGCTGGACCCTGACTTCTTCCGGGACTCTGGACTTTGGTGGAAGGCCTTGACCCCACCGCAAGCTGAGTGGGGGTGGTGTGGTCATAGGGATGGATCTGGATTTGGGACCCTGAAGGTCTAGTGGGTGAGTAAGAGTCCTCTAAGGGAAGATGGTGGTCAGATGTACTCCTGGTGATGCTGGAGATGCAGCCACCAGCCAGAGCAGCACCTGGGTCTGTGCTGTAGGGTGTTATTGGGCAGGATTGAGGCCTCTAGGCTTGGGCATCAGCCAGGTCACCAGGAAGTCTGCACTGTCTTTGTGCATTGTAGTCACAGCTCCAGCGTCAACCGGACACACAGGGTCAGTGGGCAGTGCTGCCCTCAGAGCGGGGCGGTGGAGAGCGAGTTCCAGGCTTGGGGTGGGCTGTAAGAGGGACTGGAGCTGATGGGAGGAAGAGTATGGGACAGGTTGAGTGACCGCCTTTAATCCGCATATAGTAGGACTTGGGTTCCAGGGTGTGGAAGTGGAGTCAGGAAGCTCCTGGGGTCCCACAGGAGAGGGTGGCCCTGTGGGGTGGTGGCTGCAAAGTGGGGTCGGAGACGTTCTTGGGTGAGGTCCAGGCCTCAAGGCCCTGTCGGAAGAACCTGCCGAGTTGGGGCAACCGTACTCATGCAAAGGCTGCCCTAGCCCTGGCACTTACTTGGCTGCTCTGCACTTCCTGCCTGACCCTTGTAGTTCCCCACAGGCACAGAGAAGGTCCTGCAGGCGCAGGGGTGCGGGCACCTGCATGTGGTCAGCCCCGACTGGCTGTGGAGCTGCCTAGAGCGCTGGGACAAAGTGGAGGAGCAGCTCTTCCCACTCAAGGAAGATGACGCCCGCTCACAGAGGTATGGATGTCTGCCACACTGCAGGGTCCCTCGTCCCAGGTTGACTATGGAGGACTGAGGCTTTATGGCAGTGGAGGAGCCCCATGCTGCTGGGTGTTTCCGGGGACCTATGTCCACATCCCGGATCCACCTGCAGACTCAGGTGAACTTAAGTTGCTCATGAAACAAATAACTGAAAAAAGACTGGCCTGGGCTTTCCTTGAGTGTGATATGGTGTCTAATGGTGCTCATGCTGAGGGTGCTCACATTTCCTCAAGGCTGGGGAATAGGCACAGGAATGTGGAAAGATGGGCAGGATCTCAGGACAGACCCAGGAAAGGGGTTGACCACAGAAAAGCAGCGGCCAGTCCAGAGTCTTGAGGCAAGTTTGCAAAATTATCTGCAACACCTACCGGTGGTGGGTTAGGGTAAGAGAAAGGGCCAGCTAGTGGCACTGGGGGACATGGCAGAGCATGGTGTCCCTGCTGAGACAGGCTCTGCACTGTGTCAGAAATCCAAGTGTTATGCTAGGGGTAGAGTTCTGACAGGTCTCGGGGAATCTTGTTGCAGGACTGAGCCCCATTGGTGGGTGCATGCCTTTCAGCTCCTCAGGAAGGGGGCTCCAGCCCTGCAACAGGGCTACGGGCTTTGTGGGTGCTGGCAATGGGAAAACCATGATTTCTCTGCACTGTGCAGGCCTGGCACATCTTCCATGTGCACCAGCTCAGGGCCTAAGGGCAGAGCCTGCTGACTACCCAACCCTGTACACACCATGTGCCAACACTGCTCACGGCCTTTGTTCTCTCTGCCCAACAGGGACAGCGGCCCTGCGGCCTTTCCTGACAGGGAGGGCGTGCCCCAGACTACCTTGTTTCACCCAACGCCTGTGCACCCCAAGGCCCCACCAGGCCCGGAAGTCCGGGTCTACAACTCCAGCACCGGGAAGCTGGTCAGGACGGGTGCCCAGGGCCCGCGGCCCATGCCCCCTGGCGCCCTGCCCGTCCACCAGGAACCCTCCTCCTTCAGGTACATTGCAGCCATCAGAGCGGCTTTGCCAGCAAGAGCTGGCCTCTGGGGTTCTCTTAGTCCGTTGCTTAATTCCATTAAGGGTGGGGTCAGACGATCTGAGGGAAGACAGGTGATGGGAAAGGCTATCACTCTGCTTTGCTCATCTGCCTGGTTGGAGACTGGCTCCCAGCTCGTGGGAGCACCTTCCCTCCTGCACTCTTGGGCGTTTTTGTTTATTTTCTGTCTTGGGACCCAGAACTGAAACAGAAACCCCCAATTTAGCTTCCGAATGTCCTGCATAGGCTGCTTGGTGCTGCCTGCCATGTGCTGGCTTTGCTTATAGAAAGGACATGCACTGTGGTTGGTTATATCTTCAGTGGTCCACAGAGGACAGGCCATGAAGGGCCAGTTCTACCCCTGCCTGCCCCGCCCTCTGGGTCTGCTCCCTGCAGACCCTACAGTGGTCAGGCACGTTTGTCCCTGGCTGCCCTGCCATGTGTCCACACACCCAGAGGAGATCAGGAGTTTCTGGCTGTACAGAGACTTCTGAGCGAGCTGCTCTGTTTCTCCTTTGTGCTTGGGTAAATTTGAAGGCAGCCCAAAGTCAAGGACCCTATAGACCATGTAGTGAATGGCCATGGGACTTTCCTGGAGGTTTGAATGAGGAGTCTTGGGCTGTTTTTTCTACTGTGGCCTTTGCTTTGAAGTTCCTGTGACAAGCATGTGACCCCATGTCCATCTCCCCTTTCCTTTCTGAGAGCCCCTGGCTTCCCCGGCAGTTGGCTCCCACACAGTGAGCAGTGCAGAAGCCAGAGTGTCCTTCGGCACACCCGTACCACCACGTGGGCCCTACCAGGCCTCAGCTGCTCAGAAGGGTTCTCCTAGACTGGGTTTGGGAAGAGCAGTGATACCTGAGTCTGCGCCCTCTGCTGTCTTCAGAGTGGGCTCAGATGAGTCCAGGATGTTTGCTCCTGGACGTGGACCATCCCTTGGCCAGCCTTGTAGTGGAGCTGACCCTGGAGGCAGAGGAGACAGCAGGTGTCAACCTTCCAGGTTAGAGGGATCTCCAGATGGGAGCTGACAAATGCCTCATTTCCAGTGGCTTGACATGGGCTTTAGGTTATTTGGCATTTTGTCATCTGTAATTAAAAGCATCATCGTTAAACATGTTTTCTCCTAGTCATGCAGTATTTGTTTATGTGCACAGCTGGGTGTGCCTGTGTGCCGCTGCTCATTCCTCCCATGCACCATGACTGACGGACAGCTCCATCACTGCCCACAGTCTGTCTTACTGCCTGGTGTGATGGACAGGATACTGCCATGACACACGGTGCTCACGGTCCAGTGTCCCTGGGGCATGCGTCTGAACATCTGTCACTTGGCCACACAGCTGCTTCATTTTGGCTTTGACCTTGGCTCTTGGGTCATCCTCTAGCCATCCCTCTAGCGATTGCTCCTTTGTGACTTTAGTTCACCCTTCCATTGAGTCCTCACATTTTTTGCATTCTCCCTCTGGGAAGTGTTTAAACTTAAGATTAGCAACTAAAACGGGCTTGTTCCAAAGTTCTAGTGAACTTTACCCTTTTGGAATGATGTGAGACTTAAGTATTTCGCTTTGCAGTGAAGATCTTTGGCTCAAATATAAAACTTTTCTTGGAATGTTTCTTACGGTGGATTTATTCAGAACACCCCTCAGCCATTTTCAAATTCTGTGGTGATCTCATATTATTTTGAGTCAGTTCTGCCTGTTTTAAAGCATGTCAGGCACCCCATGGGTGAAAGGCTGGTGCCTGGCAGGTTGGGCTAAGGTGAGCAGCACCTCTAGACCATACATGTAACACTTCTGAACCTCGAGTCACCCCAGTTGAGCTCCTTTGGGGCATTTGGAACTTTGGTTTGTAGCACTGTGTATAAGTTCCTGGTAGACTGTGCACTCGTTCTGGGCTCTGACCTGGTGGAGCAGCTTTTTTGCATTTACTTTTCTGCTGAAAATAACCACAAAACATGAGGACATAATACACAGAATTCTCGGAAAGCAAGAGGGCACCCTGCCTGGCAGGGTTGAAGGGTGCCCGGGGCTTTGGGGCCTCTGCTGTCAGACCACCGCGAGGCCAAAGCAGAGCCAGCAGGGAGGCCACGCAGGCCCTGGTGGCTCCAGAACCCTGCTGGGTGGTGAGACTCACACCTCACAGGGACAGCGGGGGTGGGCGGTGGGGTGGGGGGGGGGTTAAAGAGGATAATGAGTAATGAGCTCAGTGAAGTAGAAGAGTAAAACAGAGAAGATGGGAAACGTCAACAAAGAATTATAACCGGTAAACAAGTAGACATCCTATAGCTAAAGTGTACTGAAATCTAAGATTAACTGGGAGATGGGTTAGTAGCATGTATTCAAACAGGAAGGACACAGACGCGTGAGAAGGGTGGGAGAGAGGCCGTGGACCAGGCACCATGCAGGTGGACCCTGAGGAGATGTGACCAGGACTAGAAGTCTAAGGAGGACCCTTCAGGCTAAAGAGCAGATTATGGGGAGAGGGAGGCAGCCTGGGCTGGGCACAGGTTGTCTGTCTGGCAATGATGGGGCCATAGTTGGCCATGGGGAAGCAGACCTAACCCTAACCCTACGTGCAGTTGTATTCTTCCAGCTGGGAACCTCCAGGCAGCTCCTGGCAGGGTCATGTGGGTACCAGGTTTCTCTGTACTCTGTGAACTTGACAATGAGCACGTTATTGCTTTTAAATAATGTAAGTTTCCTCCAAGCAGCAGAAGTGTGTACTAGGTGAGTTTCACTGTGTGTGTGAGGCAGGGTCATGCTGCATTTCCCTGGCTGGTCGTGAGTACCCTCCCCCCTCACTGGGACAGTGCCTCTTAAATCTTTAGTGTTTCTGTATGGCAAAACTCAAATTTGATTGTTTTTATTCCCACAATGTGGCGGGGCTAATATCCTTAATGTATAATGAGATCATATAAGTCAATAAGAAGTTGCCTGCCCAGTGGTTGGGGGTGCATGCACCTGGAGGGAGTCAGAGGCACAGCAGAGGGCCTGGGAGAGGATGTGGGCTGAGTCTGGAAGGACCGAGACCAGGAGGGGAGGGCCATGTCTAAAACCCCTGCAGAAGCTGTTGGGACCTGGCTTTTGGTGCTGGGAGAGCCACTTCCTGTGCCTGTGCACCTGCGATGGGCTTCGGGTCACTAGGTCTCTGAGGGACTCCCCATCAATAGGGAATGACCTGTCAGGCACAGGGTGCTGGTACAGGGCAGGAAGCTTAGTGCAGAGGTGTGAGGTGAGGACTTTGCACTCTGGGGAGAGAAAGGCCAAGAGTGTGCTAGGGTAGGACAGAGGCCAGTGCCAGACAGTAGGGGTTGGGGAGGAGAGTTATGTCGCCAGCAGGGGGGATTTGGCTTGATCACTGGTGTCCTACGAGGAGGGTCAGGCTCAGCAGGCCTCTGATGCACCTGAGGGGATGAGGATGCTGCTGCCACCTGATTCATGCCCCATTAACTGTTCCTTCCCAGAGAGGGAAGTTCAGACACATTCTACTCACCTAGAATATAGAATGCCTGGTTGGATGCAAGATGTTGCAGGTAAGGGAGGATGTTATTTTCTCTCCGAGCCCTGCATGGGTCTGGCTTTGTTCATGTACTGGGTCCAGACTGCCCCAAATGCACAGGCTCATGGGTCAGAGAGAAGGTCACGTTTGTCAGCATGATCTGTGTGAAACAGCTACCAGATGTCTTTCTAGAAGGCCAGAACCTGGTCCTTCAGTGCTAGCATATGACTTCATGCAACTTGCAACTTAAGTCAACGCCAGCCTTCTGGCCAAGTGGACACACCTCAGTAGCCTTCCAGCCTAGGGAATACAAAGAACAAGCTGATGTCGACGGTGACTGGGAGTTTCCCTTTTCACGGGGCTGTATTTCACAGACGTGTTACTGGTTATGTGGGTCAGATTATTGCTGCAAGTTGTGTTCTATGATGCGTTAAAACATGAAATGGTAGAGACATGTCAGAAAGCTCTGTGCATTAAAATGATACTGTATTGAGATTTAGTTTCTGAATTGCAGTTTTACAATAATGCTTGCATAATTTAAGTGGCCTCAAAATCAATACTGTGCTAATAGTTAACATAAGCAATACCTGTTTTTTAGGATCTGTTGTTCAAACTATTGAAAATAAAATCACAAGCCTTTGACTTATTTTTTTCTTAAAATGTAGAAAACAAAAGCATATTGTCAAACTATATGGAACAGTTAAAAATTAGATACAGAATTTGTTTTTGAATTATTCAGACTTGTAGTGTCTTGTAGACTAGGAATTTCAAAATAGATGAAAAGAAGTAATTAAGTATTATTTGAAAACAGACCATGCGGATGGGGAGTGAGGTTGAATGAAATTGAATACTTACTTGAGTAACACTAATAATATGGCAATAGATAACCATGTATTTGTTCTGAAACGTGTATTATGTATGTGAACAGCAAGTTTCAAGTGACAGTCTGTAAAGAAACAAATGTTGCAGCTATTCCTTTATTTTCTGAGGTAAATACATGTCTTGGACTGCAATTCATTCTAATGAGTTAACTTTTGTTGAAATTATTTTCTGTGTAACCTCTTCGATGATTTTCTTATTTATGTAACCCAGTGGTTTTCGACCTTCCTAATGCCACGGCCCTTTAATACCGTTCATGTGGGTCGTGACCCACAGGTTGAGAACCACTGACATAACCTAAAATAAATAATAAAATCATTAGGTGAGTTCATATTTATGTTTTCTCTTTTAAAAACTTATAGGATTATTACAAGTAATTTATCAATTGCTTTCTTGCCCCAAATAAATGACAGCTGGAGATTAACAACTACATGCTCACACAAGAGAAAAACACAACCACAGTCAAGTAGAAGGGGGGAGGAGAAGGGACTGGTAAGCTCCCCCCTGACAAGCACAGTGTAGGGTATGCAGCACACCTCCTAGGTGAAGGGCTCAGCTACAACTTGGGCTATACCTAACAAGTGCAAACAACATAACCGTATCATCTGTACCCGTATATCAATCTGAAATAAAAATAAGATTAAGGTTGAATTATTTTTTGAAAAAGAGCTGGGGAGTAGGCAGGTGGCAGAAAAACTGGGTTGGAAAAGGTTAATCTAGAAGTGCGGTTTGCATCAAAATATGGCAGAACCTCTGAGTTGACCCCCACACCCCTAAGGGACTGTAACAAACTAGTCACCATAAGGAGCGAGGCTGCTGTACTGGCACACACACGTGCTGTACGTCCACTCTGGAAGTTAAGCCGCCTGTAGGAGGTGGTCAGCTATGGAGGTTCTGCTGTATCAGCTGTCTTTAGCTGTTACTGACCCGTGTAGGTACACAGCTGGGTGTCAGCATGATGTGTGAAGCACGTGAGTTCTGTCGTAGAGAGTAGCACTGCCATATCCAATCAGCATGTTGTTGGGTCTAGTTTGTCACAGAGGCCTTGAGACAACCTTTGTAGTGTTGAATAAATCACATTTTGTTTGTCTCCTGACCTGTATATTTGGGAAACTATACACCTGTGTTCACCTGAGATTACTAAGTGTTGGTACTTGTTCTAGTTCTGTTTTGAAAATTGATGACATGACCCGATTTATATAAGAAAAAAGGAATCCCAGTTTTAATCTCCCCTCCCAACTAAACATAGCACTAACGTGTGAGGGACCAGAGGCCTAGGGCCGTGTCCTGTCCTCTGCGGGCTTTCTGTGCTGCAACAGGAGATGGACCTCTGGATTTGGTCACGTGTCTGGTCCACTCCTGTCCAGAACTTGGGGTGCCATGCTCTTTGCCTCCTCTTTGTCGAATTAGGAGAACCAATAGTTTTATCTTGGCAGCAAGAGTGTGAAATGTTTCCTTTAAATTTAAACCAGAGCCTTCCCTATTTATTTGAGTCATGTTGTGCCTGCCCATCTCACATGCTAACCACATCCGTGTCTTCCGTGCACATCTGCACACGTGGGCACTGGCACTGCCAGGTGCGGGTCATTCTGAGGGGTCTCCAGTAGCTACTTCCCACATCTGCAGGGCAGCTCCCTCCTGGCCCTGCACAGCAGTCAAGGTTCCTACACCTGTGTGGCCTCTTCCCTGTCTGTCCAGGGTCCTGCCTCTTGTGGAGATGCTACGGGGTGACCCCCCCCACCCCACCCCCGCCTCTGGGAACAGTGGTGCAACCCGTTCTGTGCGCAGAACCCCGTGCTGACCCCATTGTGACAGGGCACCTGGCAGCCAGCGGCAGTTAGGTCTTCATCTCCGCCTGCTGCTTCTCACCTGAGGCATTGGAGGTCTGAGTTTCTGCTCACTCTTGCTTTGGTACTTGTGGTTCTGGGCCAGGGTGCTGCTAATGTGGAGGACCTGGTGGATGTGGCGGGGGGTGTCCTGGATACCTGTGTGCAGGCCAGAGAACACGAGTGGTCGGTGGCAGCGTCTGTTCACTGCCCTGGCTCAGTGTCTCAGCCAGTCACAGCGAGGCCACTCCTCCACTCTGGGGCTCCTTGAGGCGCCACTGCCAGCAGGAGTTGTGGCCTGAGTATGTGGGGTCTGTGCGCCCACTGGGTTGGCCTCCGTTCACTGTCCTTTGCTCATCCAGTCAGAGAGCTCAGTCTTATAAGACCTGATTTTTGGTTGAAACCTTGGCACTTCCACATGATTCCATGACAGGCTTTCCTGACTTTTTCTGACACCCCTGCGGTGGCAAAGGTGGAGTCACCACCTCCTTACTGCTCAGCAGAGTTAGAGGGTCTGGTCCTCACTCAGTTGCCCAGATGCCTGGAATTGGGGGCAGGATCATCCCTGGTGCTTCTGGACAGCTCCCTGCGTGGTCACCACTACCCCTCAGTGCTGCTGGGGGTGGGTGCCAGGCTCCCTACACCCCCCATCTTCCTGGGATTACATGAGTCGTCTGGAGTAGAGTTGCTGCTGTCTGAGAGATTTGTGAATATTTATTTATTAATTCATATTGAAATAGCATTGCAAGTTTAACAACACAGTTTTAAACTATACAAGTCCACTTACCCACCGAGTTTTTTCAACCACCCGAACAAAAATGTGGTTTTGGCAGGAAGTAGGGTCTGCTCATGTGCAGTCCCTTGTGTGGACTTTGGCACCTGAGGGGCTACTAGACCCTGTCACCTGCAGGTCCCAAGGGCTAACTGTATCAGACTATTACATGTTGACATAAATAACCTTTTTAAAATAAAAATAACTATTTTCCAAGTTGGAAAGAAATATAGGGAAGAGTGGCTGTGTTTTCCATGTTTGGAATTCTCTGCAAGTGAGCAGTCAGTTCCCTGTGCTGTGTTGTTGGGTAGAAACTCACTCAGGGCCTGGGTTCCCCCAGGAGTTGCCAGAGGAAGGAGCACCTGCTACGGGGAGTTGGGGAGGTGGTGTCTCAGCCTCGATTTGGTGACTGATCCATAACATCTCATAAGTCAAAGAGAAACAGATTTTTTTGTGTGTGCACATACCCACCTGGTGGCCAGCACCCCAAAACAGTCATTGACATGTTGACACGGGGACATCTTCGAGAGCCCATGCTGGGCTTGGTGGTCGCCTCACCCACTCATCATTGAAGAGGACAGGCTCCCTTCCTGTCAGCTTTCATAGAACATTCTTGGTACTACCTTTCACTTCTGGTTAAAACTAGGAAACAACTTTTCTGAAGAGGCTGTGACATATTTGGTTTTGATGAGAAGTACTTCCCATTCTTGAAATTTCTTCATATTTGTGATCAGAGCCTTGTGTGAGGAGTAAGCTAAGGCCAAGAAGGGCCACGAAGTCTCAACTTAGAAATAAGCTCTCAGTGTTCAGATTTTTGTATAGGAAATCTTACCTCTGTTAGATAAAACTTGGTTAGTTCAGTAGTTACCTCTTGTTAATTTTGCAACTTTGGCTTAATACCCCATTTTTCTTCACAATAATAATGTTTTTGTTCCCTTTCTTCGGTGTCTGTCATGAGGGGACCAGGGTCCAACTTTAGCCACATAATGCTAGAGGCTTCCAGCCTCTGGCTGTGGTCCCCTGGGTAGGAGCCAGCCCCAGGCACAGCTGGACACACCAGATCTCAGACTCGCCTCAAATCCCAACAGTCACAAGCAGGCAGAAATATGCATTCAGTAAGAGGCAACGTACCTAAATCACACATAGACAGATGGATGTACAGGAACTGTGACTCTGGTGTAGTAGAAAAGTCACAGGACATGTGCCCTTGAAACAGAAGCTTGATCTTTGTAGTTGATTGATCACACTGATACTTAACAATTTAATAAAACCATACAGAGTCCTAAATCTCCTTTTTCTGTTCTTTGTGAACAAGTTATTTCAACGTCAGTCCATTGAATCTATTTTATAAGTTTACCATTATATTTTGTGCATGTGCTTTTGTAACAGGATAGGGTATGAAGGTTGCTTTTGTTTGTTTTATGGCTCTAGACTTATCTTGAGTGTAAATAACACTTCCTGGTGGTTCCTAAGCATTGTCACCCAAATTTTGCCCTGTGTTGTGGGAGGAGTAGAGCAGGGCGTATGCTCCGGGAGCAGTGGTGACTGCAGAGCGAAGGTAGGTGCCATCCCGTAGAGGCTGCATACTGAGCATCCGGAGAAAGCGAGGTGGCAGCTGCAGTGACAGGATGGTTGTTTCCGCATAACTACGTACTCCCTATGGGCGTAGGGTAGCTTATCTGCCTAGTGCTAGTCAGGATCTGATTCGGTCTGAAAACTGCAATGCCGACTGCCTTCCTTATGTGGGACCTGTAAAATTCATTTCAGAGCTGTCCCGCCTCAGCAGCAGATGTTTGGTGAAGAGCTCCCCAATGCTCGGGACGGAGAGCAGCCTGGCCCTTCTAGAAGGAAGCGACAGCCCAGTATGTCAGAGACAATGCCGCTGTACACTCTTTGTAAGGAGGATTTAGAGAGTATGGACAAAGAGGTGAGCCACTCCCCACCCCGCCGTCCTAGATGCCCCTGCAGGCAGTTGCCTTGGTGTGCGAGCAGATTCCTGAAGTGCATCCCTGGGTGGAGCTGCACTCATGTAGCTGTGGTGTCTCTTTGGGTTGGCACACGTGCTTCCCCAGAACTTACTAAATGAGATCTCTAGTACATGAAGGGATGGATGCATCCGCAGTTTTTGCCAGTAAGAGTATTTTTAAAGTCAGGTTTTAGGGTTACGTCTGTGGTTCTCCCCACATCCCCTCTCTGTCCCCTCTTCCAGCCCATGGGCATGGGAGTGCCTGAGATGACTATGGCTGCCATCCCAAAGGTGCTCCTGGCACCAGTGGGCGAAGTCAACACAACATAGGTCCCTGCCTCCCAGGCCACAGTGCCCTGAGGACACTGGGTGCTGCACTTCCAGAAGATCATGAAACACATCAGATTGTGGCCAACAGTCTTGTGTAGGGTCTTATTATTAGTGTAGTTTTAGGAAACATCCATGGAGTTTGTGTTTTTTCAAATGCCTAATTATAGGAGTGCTGCTAGGACTCCAAAGCCATTTTGAATTGAACACAGTGGGGACTCCTTGCACCCTAAACTGAACCAAACCAGAAGTCAGTTTATAAATCAGGGTTGCTATTGTTTCCTGGTTTCACCTTTTAAAATGTGACAGAACCCACCCTGGTTTTCAGTGCTTGTGGTAAGCCCAGCCTGGCCCCTAAGCCCTTGGGGCCCCCACTGGGATTGTGTGGTGTGACTCAGTCATCACCCTGCAGTACAGCATTCAGACTCCCCCCCCCCCAGAAAATTTAGGGAGTACAAGTGTTTTTTTTATCATGTGGCTAACTTGTGTCATGTTGAAGTCAGGACTTGCAGTGTGCCAGCAACTAGCATAGTGTCACTGTGCTCAGCAGGCAAGTTTTATGCCTCTCCACCTCCCCCTTCTTAGTTTCCAGTGTCCATTACTGCTCTTCGTGACGTGAACACCCTTCAGCTTTTCAGAGGGATTGTCATAGAACAGTCCCTCGCAGGCCCTCCAGCACACCTGCTGGAGCCACCCCCTTGTTAGTTGGAAGGAGGCTACCCCTGTCCAGTTGGTCTTCACCTTCTGTACCAGCCACCAGCCATGTATCCCTCAGGTGCTACTGCTGTCCTGGGAAGAGAGAAACTATTCTGTTTCATTAATAGTACAGTGGAGGGAAGCACCTGTGGTTCGGTGAGTAGGGCGCCAGCCCCATATAGCAGCCCGGGCAGCTAAAACAGCAAGAAGAATTACAGTAAAAAATAGCAGGATGTTATGGCAAGTGCCTATAGTCCCAGCTACTCGGGAGGCTGAGGCAAGAGAATCGCTTAAGCATAAAAGTTGGAGGTTGCTGTGAGCTGTGACACCACGGACTCTGCTGAGTATGACAAAGTGAGACTGTCTCAAACAAAAAAAAAGTGCAGTGGAAAGCATTTAAGGAAGAAAACAGTTTTTGTTTATTTTTAGCAATAGCAGAAAAATGCAAGTGGTTGTATTTAGGACAGACTCTTCTACTAACACGAATTATCCTCCTAAGGCAATAGTTCATCTTATGAGAATTAAACCCTTTTTCAGGTGTGCTGAATTTCTATTTTCTACCTTTGTCTTTTCAAACATTAGCTATTTTTTGTTTCATGAAAATCTTTTCTCTAAAAAATTTTCAGCCACTTCTTCTTTACCCCTAAGCCCAGACTCTTGTTAACTTGAAAGACAGAAGGTTCTCTGTAAAAACGTCTGCCGTGCTTGGGGTAGGAAGAAGAGGGTTAGTTAGCACCTGCTTCTCCCACTTGGCCGCTTCTGACAGGCCTCATTTCCTGGTCAGGCGCTGACAGTTCAGGCGCTGACAGTTCCGGCCCTGCTGCTCCCCTCCACGCAGACACAAAATCACTCTGTCAGGTAGTGACCACAGCTTCCATTCTTACTCTCTGTCAAAGGGGATTGAAATCTTAACACAAGGCAAATGTCCACAGTGCTTGTATCTCTCCAATAAAACCATGTCCTTTCTTGCAAAAGTAAAAACTCACCCTAAAACCTCAAATTTGGCTCTTCAGAAACACATGGTGTAGGAAGAGAAAGAACCTTTCCGTTTGGACTCCACAGATTCCTGGGGCACTGGTTTATAAGGGACAGTGAGAATGGGGAGGTTCTGTGTTTTGTGAATAGTGAATATTTAGAGTCTGTTTCCCAGGGAGTCCTGGTCCAGGAGAGAAAACGGTGGCACCTGATGGCCCGAGCAGAGCTTTCCAAATCTGCCAGACATAATATGTGAGACTCCTGGGGGCTCCGCCGTGAGTCTAAGACCACTGTGTGCTTAGGGTCAGGTATATTCACCCTCATTCTCCTTTCTGATGTGAAGGCAGCATTCTGTGGGGCTCCATTATCTCTGCATAGCCTGGCGCAGTGGAGACTCTGAGTGTGCCTCTTGACTTGAGGAGGCCACAGAGACAGGTGGTGCAACAGTGTTGTGAGACCTAAGAATTCCCACAGTGTTCACCTTTCAAACCATGTAGGACATATGAGTCCATAACCAGTGAGCACCTTACTTGTTCACATCCACGTTGAGTTCCCTGGGCAGCCACGTTTCTGTCTTCAAGGACACCAGGCATTGAATTAAGGTCTACCTGGGTCACTTTACTCGTCAGAACTGATGACATTTGCAAAGACCATGTTTCCAAATAAAGCTACATCTGCAGGGACCAGGGGCCTGGACTTCTGCCATCCAGGGAATGGGGCCGCCATTTAACCCACTGTTCAGACTTCCCTCAGAACTTTAGAGGTTTCTCTTTTTTCCCAGAAAATACACAAATGTATTGTAGCTGTCATTTGTTCTCTGAGGTATTTGGAATTAAAAAGATTGTACTTCAAAGAACTAAATTTCAGTCTGTTTTGCATCAGATGGCAATTTTAATGTAAATATATTCTAGTCGTACTAACATTTCTCTTTTGAAGCTTCAGAATAGTTCATTAACTCCAGGCTCTCTGTAGCCTCCTTTGAAATGTCTCTACTTTGTAAATGTATTTGCCACCAAGCCACCTGGAACAGACAATTTCCCCAATAGGCTAGCAGAAAGTCAGTCACCTCGGTGTTAGTGCTAGGTGTGCCAAGCACCTCACTCTGTGGGGCATCCAGCCCACATTGGTGGCCACAGGCAGAGCCCCACAGACTCCCCACCCTGACCCTGCTCCTAGGCATGTGGGGCACAGCGGCCCCAGGGATCCCCTTGCCCTCTGCAGCCACCACCTCCACTCAGCAGCAGCCAGGAGAACAGCAGATTGTCCCTTCCTGGGCAGGTTCACTGCCCTCCTGCCCTCCACCCTGCCCATCCCCCTACCCTAAACCCAAGATATCATCTAGCTGAATGAGGAAGGCCCCAGGGTGCAGTCCTAATGATGCTGTCCTCTGCTCAATAACCACAAGTGCTCCTCACTGCCTAGAAAACTAGCCAGGGCAGTGGAGGCCTCAATAAAGATCCTGAGGACATCTCCACCAAAGCCCCAGAGCCTGTCAGCATCACCATGGCACGAGGGGCAAGTTGAGGACTTTTTAATCTTAACTATTTTAAAATTCTACCTTGGATATTCATATAAATCACCAAATTTGATGAACTGGTAAGATGCCACAAGAACAGAGGCCACCACGGGAGGCTCATGCCCTGCACACCTGGCTCTGCACAGGACCAGGGGCTCAGGGCCCTGGAGGGGTAGTCTTGTCTCCAGCAGCACTTCTCGTTGACCAGCTGGACTGTCCAGCCAGCAGAGCTGTGAAGACTTTCTTCTGAGGCAAAGTAACTTCTCAGCTCTCTTACAAAGAATATGAGCTTGATGTTTGAGCATTTGTCAAAGCTGGTGGGCTCCATGTGCGAGGCCATCCCTTTTGTCTTGGTGGTCACTCCCAGAGGCAAGCCAGTGTCTATCCAGCCATGGTCAAGAACCTCATTCAGTGCCAACTAGCCCTCGAGAGTCACCCTCACTTCTTTGGGTATTGAGGGAGGAAAGAAAGGATGGTGCAGCCAGGCTGCAGCTCCCAGCATCCCTGGATGGGAGAACCACACCCCAGTGGAAGAAGCCGAACCCTGCTGTGGCCAGGCATCCTCCTGTGGCTTTTCACATCGTGCCTGTGCTGGCGCCATTAACCGTGGTTAGGCCATTTGGGCAGTTGTGGCCTCCCGTGAAGATGCTGGAGCGGCTGTGGACCTGCCTGTCCTGGGACCCGACTGGGGGCCCCTGGGGGTCCCACACTCCCCCTGGTTCCAGTGGCCTAGTATTGGGTCTTCAGGCCTGGGGGGTGGGGGCGCTGGACAGCAAGGATGGGCAGGATCCCAAGAGCAGGCTGAAAGCATATGGAGCTGTGCTGACTCCTTAAATCCGAGGGGCCTAAACATGGCTGGAGCATTCTGGCCTGACACTGGTTTGGGAGCCAAGCTGGGCCTGGGCTCCTCAGGGCTGTGGGCTCAGACCACCCCATGGGAGGGCCTGTCTCTAGCATTTTACCTCCCAGCACCACCCGGCAACCCAAAAGAACTTTACATGATATTGTCACATCTGCACATTTTCCTCTCTAGGTTTCGCAGCTAGTCTCTGGTGGCTCCTCTGGAAATCGCCATACACAAGTTAAGAGTGTGTGCCCTTTGGGGGAGGCAGATAGCCTCCTGTAATTATTGCATGCTGGATAATGTAGCACATTTTCCATGGTCTTCAAACTGCTGAGAGAAAGGAAGCAAGTTGATTCAGAAGCTGGAGGACCTGTTGGAGGTGGGAATTCCAGCATGGCCAGGCAGCATTTCAGTTTATGTTCACATAGTTGGGATTGTTAATAGTGCATTTTTTTTTTTTAATTGGGGATTCATTTGAGGGTACAAGAAACCAAGTTACACTGATTGCATTTGTTAGGTAAAGTCCCTCAGTTGAGTGGGCCGTGAGGGATGGGTGGAGGCTTTATTTCTGGTGTAGAGACGGCAGAGGCTCGGTCACCGGGATGTGTGCTTATTGGTGTGTAGCCTGCACGGAGGTAGCGTGGACGTTACCCATGTGCTCGTTGGAAGCTGAGCATAGGAATTTCTAATGCTAGGTGTATTTGAGTATTTTGTGAGCAGTAAGTATTTGCAAAACTTTAACTTTGTTTTCCTGACAACTTGAAACTTGTCTGTGTGCAGTCTCCAGCCGGTTTAGGGGCAGCCATACTCACTGTATTGCTCTGTCTGTGTGGCCTGCGTCGTGTTAAGTGGCCAGCGACTACCTTTCTTCTGTAGTTACAATTTAAGGTTAGGGTTGAACAGCAGGGCTGCAGCTGCTGCTGCTGAGGGCATTGTGGGCAGCCAGTGAAGCACGGACTCGGGTGGATGTGCAGCCCTCCCAAGTTGTGTTTCCAAAGAAAAGTCAAGTCAGAGGGTTCTGAGTGTCTCACATGATGCTGCCTTTTGTTTGGAGTCTGATTAGAATTTCTAGTTATTTTCAGGTAATTAACAAATTTTGGCCCTAAAAAATAATTTAATTGAAGGTAATTCCAGAAAATGGTATTTTTTACTGTGGTTATAAGATAGGGACACATAGCAAACATGCATTCCTACCCTCCTACCTGTGTCACCTCTGCTCATCTGAACACCTGCCTGAGGGAGGCAGGTGGCACAGGGCGGACTGGAGGTCAGGCAGGAGCCAGAATCCTCCAGAATGAGTGTCAGTCACACAAGGTAGAGCAAAGCTCATTACTGTGTTTTACATTGACCTGGTAGGGCCTGGGCACCTGCTGATGGTTAAGGCCTCTGTGCAAAAGCGATGATTGGTCAGAACCCAGGATCCCCAGGGCTACACATGACCTGTGCAGCTTCTAAGTCAGAAGGTTCCAAATACACAGATGGATGTTTAGGAACTTTGTCATTATTGAACAGCAGTAATTTTTTCCTCCGTGTCTGATTTGTGCTTTTTAACCTCAGTTGTTACTTGATCTTAATTTATATCATGGTTGACCAAAATCCTTGAGAATGAATTATTTTTGTAAATTCTATTATCCAGTCAATGAAAGTTATTGATAATTAATAAGAAAAAACCTTAGGAAAAACCAGACCTAAAGATAAGGTCATTCCTAAGAGAGTTAAAGCTTCCTTTTTCAAATAGGGCATCTAGACTTGGTTTGACCTTTCTTTTATTAAACTGATAAAACTGTTTGGCAAGAGTGCTTGTTTCTCTTTGTGCTCTAAATATTCTTGAAAGTGTTGGTAATTCAAGTGCTAGTGAATTAAAGTTTCACTATGTGTGAAAATCAACACAAATTATGAAGATATTTATTTTATGTTTCCTAAAAGATTTGTAACAATTTTCTCCTACATAGAGAACTTTCTTGGTAAATTCTAGAGCATGTGATTTGCATAAGTCATTTTTGGAACATATCTGCTGCCTGCAGCCTTGTCTGGAGTGAAGTGTTTTAGATCTGGCCACTCAAGTTTGGCTCCTGTGAGAAGTAATTTCTAAATGCCTTAAGTTTGTTTTCCAAGTTTTGGGTTTTTTTTTTTTTTACATGTCGTTAAAATTTTTCTTTATAAAGCTTTTGAAGTGTTCTGTTCATAAAAATATCTTTTCAATTGACATCATTCCTCTCAGACAACACCATATTAGCCTCAGTGCCACATAGCACATTGCCACAGACTTAACAGCTCACTGTTTCTGTTTTTGGGAATCTGAGCACAGGGAACAGGGTCTTCCAAACAGGGTCTTGGCCAGCATGTTCCGTCCCTTCTCAGAACTCAGTCCTCATGGCACACTGAGTGGAGGACGCAGGCCTTCTCCCTGAGGCTGCCCCCATCCTGCTGAGAGCTGCACCCTGGGCCAAGCTGGTCCTTAACGGTCCACAGGGGCCTCTCCTGGACTAGCATGCCCACCCTCTTGGGTTTCTCCTGTGCCCCCGGACTGACTCCAGGGCCAGCACAAGCTGTGTCCAGAGTTTCTCTCTCCAGTAATGTCCTGTATGCAGCATGCAGGAGGCCTGAGCACTGCCTGCCACCTCCAGGTGCATGTTCCAGCCACCGAGCTAGACCCGTGACACCCACTCTTGAGACCCTGTTTCCAACATCACTGGAAAACACCCTAGCAGAAATTTAATTTTAATGTACCTATAAATGCTTTCAATTTTATTAGCAGAAAATAGAGCATGTCATAGAGAATGGCTGGGGCATTTGTTCTTTGAGCCAAGGAGAGAAATACATTTATGTTGGCTCCAAATACCTTTTATGTGAAGTAATTTCAGGTTTAATAGAAATGTGTTCCTAGAGGCTAATTCCTTATAATTCATGTAATTGGTGGTTTTAATGATGGCTTTTCAGTAGAGGGTCCATATTTGTCCATCTGCTAAAGCTGGTTTGAAATAATTCATTCATGAGTGTTTCTGCATATACATACGTGTACGCGTCTCTAATTGTGACCAATTTTTGTGACATATTAATTTCTGCAAGGGCGGGACTCTGCACCCCTGTTTGTCAGATCTCTTCTTCCAGGTTTTCACATGATAATGGGAAGGTGAAGAGGAGAAAGTGCTGGGATCCCACCAGGGCTGTAGTCCTGTAGACATACCACCCCCCAGCCAGGTGGTCTGGCTCCCAGAGCCTCTTAGGCTGGCATCTGCTCTGCCCCCATCAGCGTCACCATCTGCTGCGTCTGCTCTTCATACTTACATTGGCCTTGGCACCTTGCTGCCTCCATCCCTTCTCCTCCCTTCTTATCCCTGGTCCCAGACTCCCTTTTCTCACACAGAGGTCAAGTGCTGCTAAGAGGGTTTTTTGTTGGTCTTTTGGGCAGTTTTTTTGGGGGGAGGGGGAGCGTGTTTTATTATGTTTTGTTTTGAGACAGGGTCTCTCCCTATCCCAGGCTAGTGTGCCATGGCATCAGCGTGCCTCATAGTGACCTCTGACTTCTGGCTCAAGGGATCCTCCTGCCTGAGCCTCCGAGTGGCTAGAACTACAGGTGCCCACCACAATGCTAGGCTAATTTTTTTATTTTTTGGAGAGATGGTGTCTAGTTTAAGCAGTCCTCTTGCCTCAGCCTCCTAGAGTCTTGGAATTACAGGCCTGAGCCATCAAAATGTTGTGATGCTACAGTGGTATAAAAGTGTAGTATCTGTATTTCAAATTTAAAACTTTTTGTAATGTCATTATATAATAGGCTTTGTGCTAGATGATTTTGCCCAGCTGTGGGGTAATGTAAATGTTTTGAGTACATTCAAAACAGGCAAGGCTGTGCTGTTCAGTTGGTCAGTTACATGAGATGCATTTTCACCTTCCCCATGAGCTCCCAGGACCAAGCCATGATGAGTAAAGGAGCTTCTGTAGTTCAGGTAATTTGTTCAAAAAGTGCAGACATTGTTCACACAAGAACCATCTGGAAAAATACATGTCATTCTGAAATACAGTAGAACCTTTGTAAGCTGACCACCTGAGGGACTGTACCAAATTGTCAACTCATGGAGGTGGTTGCCTGAAGCAGCGAGGCCACTGCTCTGATACATGTGTGCCGCACATTCAGTCTATGAAAATCAGGTCAGTGAAGGAGTTGGTCAGCTGTGGAGCTTTGACTGTGTTTTTGTGAGTTAAGCAGAATGAGGGAGAAAAAAATGTAAGCACAGTGTGTAGATACATTCAGATTTTGATGTGTACCCGTGATTCAGCCTGTACAAAGTACATCTCTAGACCTTCGGGCAAGGTGAGTGTGCACAGATAAGGACATCTGTGGCCCTTTTCAGGTCAGGGGCCATGCTGGGGCCGTCATGTTGAGACCCCTTCCAAGTGGTTAAGTCACTGCAGCTGCCCTGTGGGCCATCAGCTTTAACTGTGAGGCTGACCAGAGTGGCCCTGGTGTCCTGCCTTTCTCAGGCCCTCATGCCCTCCCTGCACCTGTGCTCTGAGAGGGGTCCCCCAGAGAGTGCCTGCCTGAGTAGGTGTTGCTGACCACTGGCTGGCCTGCCACATGACAGCCCTGAGACTTCATAGCCATCCACAGGGCACCAAGTAGGGAGCAGCTGGGGCCAGGCTTGACCTCTGCTATGGGGGCTTTCAAGCTCCACCCACACTTGAGGGTGGGGTCCTGGTCCTTGAGTGGGGGTGGTGGTCTACTCCTCATTCCCTCCCCCAGGGAAAACAAGCAGTGCAGCCCCTCCTGGGGCTCTGTGGGGCCTCCGCCCCTCCAAAGTTCCAGGAGACTGAGGACTATGGTTCCCTCCTGGAAATCCACGTGAATAGGTTGAAGGGTGACTTGCTGAAGTGAACTTTATTTATTTTTTGAGACAGTCTAACTATGTCACCCTCCGTGGCAGGTCACAGCAACCTGAAACTCTTGGGCTTAAGCAATTTTCTTGCTTTAGCCCCCTTGTAGCTGGGACTACAGGCGCCCGCCACAACGCCTGGCTTTTTTTTTTTTTTTTTTTTTGGTCACAATTGTCATTGTTGTTTAGCAGGCCCGGGCCAGGCTGGAACCTGCCAGCTTCACTGAGGTGAATTTTAAATGACTACCCTGGGTACTCACCATAAAGCCTGACTATGTACGGGAGAGCAGCCTCTGCTGGAGGGATGGGCCGGGCCAGGTGGTTCCCCAGCCTGGTTTCCTCGTTCCTCTCCATGTCTGAGGATCGTGAACTGAGCTTGTAGCCAGTTCCTGCAGGTGTGATGGGTGGGTTCCCAGGACGTCAGCAGAGTCTGTAGCCCCACTCTCCCATTGGCAGGTGGATGACATCCTGGGCGAGGGCAGCGACGACAGTGACAGTGAGAAGAAGCAGCCAGGAGAGCAGGAGGAGGAGCTGGAGGGCCGGCGGCAGGCCAGGACAGCAGGGGCCCGAAAGGGGCTGGCAACGGGGGCATCCTCCCCCAGCGAGAGGAATTCAGCCCATGGGACTAGGTAAGAGAGGGCCAGAGGGGTCGGGTGAGGGTGGGGAGGGACCAGGAGAGTGGGGGGGACAGCCTAGGCCACTGCCTGGTCTGAATTTCTCGGTACTTAAGCAGAGGTTGGGGGCACCAACTTCCTGGTAGTTGAAATGCGTGACTTTTATGCCCCCAAAACTTGATTACCAATACACTGTTGTTGACCAGAAGCCTCATAGGAACATAGCCAATTAACACATACTTTTATGTGTGTTGTATAATAAAGAAAAGAAAAATAATGGAGAAGAAAACATTAAGATGAGGAAGGGGAGATACCTTTACTGTAATCATGTGGAGGTGGATCCTCACAAAGTCTCCATCCTGGTCTCAGTGTCAGTAGGCTGGGGAGCAGGGTAGGTAAGGTATGTTTTAGTTTTGTAGTTTACTTTTAGGTCTTGCTGTCTGGGGGTCAGATGCAGAAGAAATTCCATGTGTAGGTGTGCCCATGCAGTGCACACGCGTGTTCAGGGCCAACTGTGTGCGTTGGGTCTCATCAATAAACAAAATGGGCACTGCCTTCTTGTTCTGGCTTCTGCATTTGGTTGGTGCCAGTAATATTTGGAATGTACCATTTTCACAGGAAACAGAATGGGAAGAGAAGCCTACAGGCAGAAGGCAAAGGTTACTCTCATCAAATAACAGATGATGTAATGCTTACAAACCATTGTGTTCACAGCTGTCTAGGTGGCAGGAGGAAGCTCAGAAGCAGGCCTTCCCAGGTGGGCACCGCATCACTGCGCTGACCCACTCCGGGGTCAGAGCCAGAAAGCCTCACTTTGGTCATTCTGCTCTGTTTTATGGGCTTGTTTGACCTTGGTGGCTTTAGAATTTTAGATGAGAAGATTTTGTCAGATTCAGCCTTGCTTTACCAAGACCCAGCACAGAGCTGGCTTCTGTGGTCGTGGCACCAGCATCCCTGGTTGGGGCTCACCATAAACCGCCCACCCCACCCCGCATCTCTCCTTTCCTGTGGTACACACTACTCTCAGAGGAGCTTTAATATGGACTTTTCTGTGCATAGTAGACAGTGTGGGTGCACAGCTCATGTGCTCTAGTCAGCTGTTAATTTCTGTGACTCTCAAGTTTAGGGACTTCACTGCTTCCTTTACCAAGGTATTTGAGATGTGTGACTGTCTACTTATATCTTATCCTGTATTCATGTGTGCAGCAGTTTTATGGGCACTTCATTCCTTAAGGTAAATCTTTAAAATAAAAAATTAAGTATACATTTTAAAAGCGTTTTCCCAAACAACATCTTTTCAAAATGTTCAAGATACCCATAAGCACACTGTTACCGCCACGTAGGTCTGGTGCTCAGCCTGCTTCTCAGCAAGGCTTATTCTCACCTGTGACACGGGAGCTGAGGTGGCTCACAGAAGGCCACTCTCTGTGTCAAGTAAGGCTGGTGGAGAAGTGAAACATTTAATTAACTGCCAGAAGACATAGCACAGGGTTGCTGGTGACTTGTCACATTGGAATCAAGATGCTGCAGGTGGCAGTGTCAATCATTTTTTGACAGTGATGACAGCCAAAGCCTATTCTCTGAACATTAGAGATTTTAGGCCTGTCCTTTCTGTTACACCAGGCCTTAAAGGCTCAACCTCCTGACACAAGCACCCAGCTACTGACCCCAGCTCTTCATGGGATATATGGTCAGCCTCCCCTGACTTTGGACATCACAGCTCTTCCCAGGGTTCTGCCTCTTTTCCATTGGGAGATTCATCTGCTTCCACGCTTATGCACACACTGACAATGGAAGGCTCCAGATGCTAACATTGAAGTTGTTCATCTTTGGTAATTAACCAAGCAAGTACTCTTTCAGAGAGAGAAAAAGGAACAAATAATAAAAAAGGAGAAAAAATATTTGAAGAAATAATGGCTAACATATCAAGTTCAATAGAGAACATTAATTTATATGTCCTAGAAGCTCAATAAACTCCAGGAAGGATGAGCATAAAGATCCACACAAAGATGCATCACATCAAGAGGCCAGCAAGCTCCATGTGGCCGTGTGCCTAAGAGAGACCCCACAAGTGTAGGAAGGTGCTGTGGAGCTCAACAGGACCTGTGGGTATTGGCAGGAGAGGACATGCGTATACAAAGGGTTGGAAAAAACTGTCAACAAAGAGTTCTATATCCAGCAAAACTATCTCAAAAGTGAAGGCAAGTCTTTGCCAGATAAAAACTGAGAATTCACTGCTAGTTACCTGACCAAAAACAGTAGGGGAAACTTGTCAAGCTGAAACATGAGGGCCCAGATAAAGCTCTGAATCCTCGTGAACAAATGAAGAGCACTTTGTAATTATGTAATTACACAGGATGGTTTGAATGCATGTTTCTCCCCTTCTCTTGACTGAAATACGGTTTTACGGCATAAAACTGGTTGTGTGCAGCTGCATTGTTGGGCCCATAATGTATAGAAATGCAGTATGTTTGCCAGTGACAGCACAGAGGAGGTGGGTGGGCATGGAGCTGTCTTGGATAAGGGAATGACAACAGATGGTGAATGAATCTGCAGGAAGGAGTGAAGAGAGCCAGAAAGGGTGAGTTAGCAGGTTGATGTAACCAGCGCTGAGTGTGTGCTCTCCTTTTCTCCCTTAGCTTCTCTAGTAGACAGAGAATGACGAAGACTCAGGATTGCAGCATTGTGGTGCTGGCTCTGTGGCAGGCAGAGAGGTGACATCCTAACAGCGGTAGCACAGAACTGGGGACGAGATGGAGCTCTGTAGAACTGGTACTCTGTCTCTAACTGGAGTTAAGCTAGTGTAAATCTGATCACATAAGATATTTATAGTAAGCCCTAAGGCAACCACTAAGGAAATAGCTCAAAAAATATGTAGTGGGAAAAAAATCTCCAAACAAACTAAAATGTTACATTAGGGGATATTCATCTGTAGAAAAAGAAAGCAGTGGAAGGAGGACACGAATAAAAAATATACAATACAAAGAAAGAACAAGAATAAAATGGCAGACATAAAGTTAAAAAATATCAATATTAAATGTGAACAGCTAAATAATCCCATCAAAAGGCAGGAATGGGTGGGCTGATTAAAGAAACACGACCTAGCTAAGTACTATATACAGGAAACACACTTGGAATTCAAAGATAAAAATAAATTGAAAGTAAAGGGATAAAGAAAATACTTACCAGGGCAGTGCCTGTGGCTCAAAGGAGTAGAGTGCTGGCCCCATATATCGGAGGTGGTGGGTTCAAACCCAGCCCCGGCCAAAAACTACAAAAAAAAAAAAAAATATATATATATATACATATATATATATATATATATATATATATATACACACACACACACACACACATACACACACACACACACACACACACACACACACACACATATATATATATCAAACAGCAACCACAGAAAAACTAAATTGATAACTAATATCAGAGAAAACCGAATTTAAAACAAAAGTTTCACTAAAAGTAAAGGACATTTTATGTGGCACCCAGCAGGTCCCCTTGCCATTCTCCCTGCCTCTGACAGCAGGGAGAACCCCGTGGTGCCCGCGCTCGCCTTACCCCATGAGTGTGTCTGAAAGGCAGGCCACTTGGCACAGCACATCCCGCAGCTCTTCCTACAGCACAGGCCACACGCAGCCCCAGCAATGTCACTCAGTCAAGTGACCTTGCTGTGTGTGCACCTGCTGTTCCCTCCTTTCACCAGGCAGCCAGCCCGGTTGTGACCTACAACTTGAAACATGTGTCCTTCATGGAGTGTTTGATCCTCCTCAGGCTGGTGCTGGTACGGAACACCAGTCTGTGTGTCTGCCGTGCATACTGAGTGTGCCTTTCTGGAGCAGACTGAAGGCTGCGCGCTATGACTGCTGTATGTCCAGCACAGGGAGTTGGGGCTCGCATATCTACTAGTGACATCCATGTTCTTTCTTTATTCCACATTGGGTTTGAGATACATCGTTAAACTTAAAGAATTTTTTTTTTTTTTTCCAGACATAGTCTCACTTTATCACTCTCAGTAGAGTGTTGTGGCATCCCATCTCACAGCAACCTCAAACTCTTGGGCTCAAGCAGTTCTCTCGCCTCAGCCTCCCAAGTAGCTGGGACCACAGGCACCTGCCAAAACACTCGGCTATTTTTTGTTGCAGTTGTCATTGTTTAGCTGGCCTGGGCCAATTTTGAGCCCGTCAGCCTCAGTGTATATGGTTGGCGCCTTAACCACTATGCTACTAGTGTTGAGCCTAAAACTTTTTCCAAAATTAAATGTGTTAATATTTATCTGGGGAACTGTACACCTGGTTGTAATGACAAAAGACGTATCTGTCCTGTTATCCTAAGAGGGCGTGAAGCCACCGTCACTTGCTGACATTTACCAGCCAAGGTTTGTGGCTGCTTCTGATTTTTTGAGGTAATTTTTAATTACTACTATTCATTTGTGTTTTAAAATACCATGCTCTAAACACTGTCTGACGAAGAGTAAAGGGTCCAAGTCGTCACTAGTACTGTCTTTACACACTTGACTGCAGAGCCATTAGGCCCTCAGAAGAGGCCGCCCTGGCTCCTGCTTCTCATTGTCCTCGTGCAAAACATCCACCCGGTATTTCAGTAAAAGTCCTTTATTTCTATTTTTTTATTATTATTTTTTTTAATGAGATAGTCTCAATCTGTTGCCCTGAGTAGAGTGCCTTGGTAACATCACAGCTCACAGCAGCCTCACACTCATGGACTCAAGGGATCTCCCACCTCAGCCTACAGGAGTGAGCCACTGGGCCTGACTCAAAGGCCCTTTATTTCTAAAATGTGTGAAAACCTTTTTTCTGAGCCTCTTAACAGAGATTATATGGGATCCAGATCCTGGTTGTGAGACACTGGCCTCCTCGATGTCAGATGGGAGTGGTAGCGCCTGCCTCACAGGTCTCTTAGGGATGCTGAAGGAACTGGGCGCTCCACACCTCTGGCCCTCGCACAGCATCACCACTGTGGTTCCTGCGAGACCTGCTTGTGCAGAGCCCTGCCCAAGCATGGGCCACACGGCACCAGCAGGTTGGACCCACGTCTCAGATGTCCTGGGATCACTGAAGTGTCTGTTTTAAGAAACAGCTCTCTTGTTTATTTGAAATGTGGTTTTTCCGCTGCCTCTGTTTTCTGCATGAAACAATATTCCAAGTTTGAGTATTCCAAATACCGCCCACGCAGCTCTGAACTATCTGTTAAAAAATCAGATCGACCTTCAGCAAAGTGAGGGATAGGAACAAAAAATGCTGTATTTTTACTTTCCCTTCTCTTTTTCTGGCACTTTAGCTGTTTTTAGTAAAAGTGGATGCTTGACAAAACAGGAGGCCTCCACACTTGGAGTCGAGACAAGCTACTGTGCTGTCAGCTGGGAAGGGAGGCCCCCAAGGCTCCAGCCATGCACTCGGGTGGCAGGGGCATGGCGTGGCATCATGGAAATGACTGTTGGAGCTCATCACATCACAGTTGATGTTTCAGATTAACGTGGGAGTCGGTTCCTAAACTAAGTGGCAGTTTGTGACTGAATTTTAAAGTTCCAGGATAGTCATCAGAATCTGGTACTGCTGCATTTGAGTGACAGGAAGTTGGTGTTGACACTTGACAGTACCCAGTTATAAGGTCAGAAGACCCAAGTGGAGCCAGCGTGTGGAAGCCATGCCAGGTCCATTGCACTCCTGCCAGCCCATCTGACCAGTCTGAGATGGGCATGCACAGAGGTCAAAGCCCTGAAGAGGTGAGCAGTTCACAGGCCAACTCGGTAAGGTGGCTGCTTTAGGAAACTCTTGAAACCACCTTCCTCTGAACACCACTGCGGCCAGCACGGAAGACCCTGTGACCAGACGTGGCTTCCCCACACAAGCAGCTGACGTCCCTGCTTTGGGTCTGACACTGTCTAGCCAGAGACTGCGTTGGGTCCCCAAGACATGCCCTTGCCTTCCACCAGTCTCAGTTACAGGCCTCTGGAGCTTCTGACCGACTGGCTTCAAATGGAGGTTTTCGTGACCCCTCTTTGGGCTCACTTTTTTGCTGGCGTGGCAGAGCTCAAGGACCTCTTGCTTCTGTAGTGTGTTACCACAGGCATTACAAAGGGTGCAGTGGAGAGATTGGGGGAGGGGAGCAGTCTGGCGGAGGAGTACAGCAGACTTAATTATCTAGGCCTGATACCCTATAAACCCAGGTGAGCTGAGCCAGCAAGGCCACCTGCGCCACGCTCCCTGGCCACTCTGCAGTGTCCTCTGGGTGTGGGCAGGGCCCTCTGGGATGAGGGTCTTTGGGGCACAGTCCCAGAGTCCTACCTTGGGCAGGTAAAAGGAGGACAAGAGAAGATCAGGGAGAGCTATGTCCTGAGGCCTAAACCTCTCCAGCATTGTGACCGTGAGACTTAGGAGCTAGAAGCCATGGATGAAAACCAGCATGTGTCCCAACACCACAGCACTGTGGAGGTGAAACCCGCTACAGGCCATCCTCACCAGTGTGCAAGGAGACAATCCACTTGGTGCTGCTCTAATCGAAGAGACCCTCGAGTCAGCACGGACAGCTCGCCTGGCTCAGCTTACACAGTTGGGTGTCAGGTGAGAGCAGGGCTTGAGTGGGAGTTGTGAACAAGTGGGACCAGTAGCCTGAAGCGTTTCTCTGAGGAATCATAGCAGGAGATGGAAGGTGGCTTTACCTCCCATCTGAAGACATTTGAGCTGGCACCTGCCCAGAGATGGATGTGTCTGGCAATAAAGTGGTCCAAGCAAAAACAAGGTCATGGCGAGAGGTTTGGGGGATGTTGGAGGCATTTTGCTGTTGACTATCCAGAGGGCCAGTGGCATCTGCTGGTCATGAGAGTCTGGGAAAGTTTGCCAAAGTGCTGGTAGGAATTGCCAGGAGAGCTTCACCAGAGGCCCCTGCTCTCCCACAGCGCCTCTGCCCCTCCTCCCGTCACGGGGCAGCTAGTGGGTGTCCGCAGGCGTCACCTGGCATACTTCATCATGTTGCATGAAATATGCATGAAGCAATGCCACAGAGGTTAAGTCTGCCATCTGTGATGTCAGAGAATGAGGGAGACTACAGCTCTCTTAGGCATGTAGCAAAATTTCTTTATTTTACCAAAGCTTATATAGGCAATACTACACATAACACACTATTAATCAATAGTCTTGCGACTCTAACCTCATTACGCATGCCTCTTAACTGCCTGGCGCCTTACAACAGCATCGCCTCCTGTGCATCTGCAGAGGATGCCCTTTTCTTCTGTTAGTAACATGGAAGAGGCTGCAGTCACGATCAAGTTGCCAAGACCCTCAGTGCTTCGCCTGGCTCAGCTCACAGTTCGGGGAGGGAATAAATGGCTGGTGTCATCACTTCAGAGTGTCCTGACTTTGATGGAGCTTATGTGGAGAAATAAAGTTTGTTTTTAATCTTTTCATTCTCTTTTCCACAAACTTTTTGAAATCTCTTTGTAGACCTAAGTATAAAACTGAAGCTTTCAGAAGATAAAATCTTCGTGATTGCTTGACACAATGATTTTTTTAATTAACAATAGTAAACATTCTAGCCATAAAAGAAAACAACTTCTGCTTTGCAAAAAAACTGTTAAAAGAATTTGAAAAGACACCCAGAAGCTGGAAGGAAATGTGCCTGGTACATCTCTGAAAGGAGATCTCTATATGAAATGGAGCTGTTAAAGGGAGCACGGGCAGGTCACAGTCTAAAAACCGTGGACCAAATCTCCGACAGACCCTTGATCCAGGAAGGTGTGTGGCAGACCAGCCCACCACAGGTGCCAAGGGGAGCAGAAGGGCTTTGGTAGCCTCGTTCAGCAGCCATGTTGCGTTAAGGTCCAACTACAGCTCACTTGTGTGTGTGCAAGCTGCTGGAGGCTCACGGCAGAGAGCAGACGCTGACTGCAGACCTCCCAGGGTGAAGACCGGGACACAGTGGTGGCTACTGGAGTCCTGGCTGCCGTCCCTGGCGCTCACTGCATCTGGGGTGCAGTCAGAAATAGGCAAGACATGGTCCAAGGGAAAGTGCCCCTGAGCTCTTCACAGGCTCATTCTGTGGACTCTGGCCCTTCATCCTGTTGTTTGGTGATTTCCTTGAAAACCCTGAGCCTCCTTTGCACTGTCACCTTAGTGGGGAAATTAAACTCCATTTTCATCATTGTTACTTGTATTCCTTTACAGTCTGTTTTCAGACACTAATTTAAGAAATTCTGCTTTTTCATCAGTTTTGAGTCTAACCACCTCACTTTTGTATAACAATTAAAAGTAAACTTTTTCTTCTATGAAAAGTATTTATTCCAGCTGGCATAAAAATGATGAATTCATTTAAAATTTGGACTGGTGGGATGTGTAGCTTCTTATAAAATGACCCCATGGATCCGGGAGTCCCAGCACATGGTGAGGGCGGGGGTGGGGGCTGTGCTCAGCTAGTTTTGTGGTGTGTGCTGCTGTGGCTGGCAGAGCACATGCTGCTTCCTGATGGGCGGCTCTCGCCTTGGGGTTTGCCTTTAAAAGGGATTTCTCAGGGCGTGTCTGAGCCCCCACACACATACCCATGTCAGAGCCCCCACATCTCACACCGGGTTTGCTTCTCCTCAGAGGCCATAAGAGGAAGCTGAACGAGGATGATGCCAGCGAGTCCAGCAGGGAGTCCAGCAACGAGGACGAGGCCAGCAGCTCAGAGGCAGATGAGATGGCGGCTGCGCTTGAGGCAGAGCTGAATGACTTCATGTGACACCATCCCAGCGGCTGGGCCGGAGCCATGTACCAGCCGTGCCCAGCCTCTGCTCAGCTTCCTCTCCCCCAGAAAGACGTGTTTATTTTGTAGAGCTCCACATACAGAAACACGTTATTTTGCTGAGAAATGGGTGTTTTTAAGAAGTTTTACTACAGGAAAGTCTACTTTTGTAAACAACATTGTGCACGGGGAGTTGGTGCTGTGCCAAAGAGCCACAGTGCTACAGGGCCTGGAGCGGGTGGGTGGCAGGCGAGCCTCCGATGTACCAGCATGTTCTGTGGGCGAAGACTGGCTAGACCATCCTATGGCAACAACTGGGCTCTTGTCCTGCCTGTCACAGCAAAGCCATCAGAGTCTGAGATGATTCTTGTACTCTTAGAGCAGCACGCATGTGCACGGAACATGCAGCCAGGTGGGCCCCACTGTTTCAGAGTGACTATGACCTGTGGGGCCCACACACGCAGCCTGGCTGCCATCGGGCATCCTCCACTGGGTGTCAGGCATAAAGGGGGTGTCTCTGGGGCAGCATTAACTGCTTTGAGGATCTGATGTACAGTTTCTGTGTGTCTGTTTTATATCCCACCTGCCAAACGTTCAATAAAAGTCCTTTTTGTAAGTTCTGTGGGTGCTGCAGCCGCCAATGCTCAGCCTTCTCTCCCCTCCTCGGACAGCTCATTCTCCAAGACAGTCCTAACCAGGGAGGCATTTTCTAAAAGACTGAATCAAAACTTTGAGAATACAAAAGATCTTTGTTTCTAATTATGAGATATATGAAATCAGACCTGGGACACTAAGACCCAGAAGTAGCCCCAACCCCAGAGCTTACTGCAGCTGTGCACCCTGTCCCCAGGCCCGGTGTTCTAGGTCTCAGCCTGTCCCCAGACCAGATGTTACAGATTTCAGCCCATCCCCTGGTCTGGTGTTCCAGGTCTTAGCCTATTCCCAGGCCTGATGTTCCAGGTCTCCGGATAGAATGTGCCCTATACAGCATCATCCCTACTGAGTGCGCTGTGGGTGGGGGAAGCCCAGAGTCAGGCCATGTCCAGCTTGTGGCAGCTGCTGTGTGGAGAGCACCTGACCCCTGGATTGGAGCCAGGGCAAGTTTTGATTTGAAGATGTCATTGCTGAAATCCTGCTCCAGCCAACTTGAGATCAGCACAGCAAACCTTCTGTTTTCTGGGCTATTTACCAAATTAAAGTGTTAGGCTAAGGCATGTATTATTTACACTCTTTTCAGCTGTAAATGGCAGAATCAGCCCAGTGGGCTTGTCTCCAGGTGTCGACTCTTCTGAGAAGTCTTGGATGGAGCTTCAGGTCCTGTGGGGTCCAGGCACTCGCCAGACGCTCAGACGTCCTGGGTGAGTGTTCCTGTAGTTTGGCCCTTCTCTATTGGCTTCAGCCTGAGGTCAGCCTTTTCCACATTGTGGCTAAAATGGTCAGAGTCCACCCCACTCCTGAGTTATGTGGACCAGAGAGCAGGGCTTAGGCAGACGGACACTACAGCCACAACCAGTCCTTGGCTCCTTCTCACTGAGGCCAGTAACTGGACACTGTTCACAACAGCAATAATTAACATCCATGTTTTCCAGCCCAATTTTTTTCTATGAAACAAAAAGGGGAGAAATTCATAATGATGGGTCTACATAAAAAGGCAGAAATGGGAACAGCCGAATCGTGAATGTAAATGATCTCAGGATTTCAGCTTCAAACATAAGAAACAGGCTCACTTATCGGCTAATACTTCTTAAAACATGTAAGTGTTAAGAATTATCTGCTTGCATTATTATTCTCGGGGTTTTGGGGGGTTTTTTTGAGACAGAGCCTCAAGCTGTCACCCTGGGTAGAGTGCTATGGTATCACAGCTCACAGCAACCTCCAATTCCTGGGCTCAAGCGATTCTCCTGCCACTGCCTCCCAAGTAGCTGGGATTAGAGGTGCCCACCACAACGCCCAGCTATTTTTTTGGTTGCAGCCGTCATTGTTTGGCGGGCCTGGTCTAGATTTGAACCTGCCATCTCAGGTGTATGTGGCTGGCGCCTTAGCCTCTTGAGCCACAGGCACCAAGCCTATTCTCAGTTCTTTTTCAGTGATTATTTCTGATTGCTGAGGCCCTAAGAAACACAGGTGTCTGGCTGCTGGTCTTGCACCCTCCCTGCCTTAATCCTTTGTCCTGTACATGTGGTTGCGGGGACATGTCCTCTTCTAATCCCAGTTTGACCTTCCCTGAGCTCGGCAGGTCACAACTCAACCAAGGCCTCGAGGCTCAGGCTCTGATGGGCTGGGTCCCCTTCCTGCTTGGCCCCAGCAGGTTCATCCAGGAGCCTCAGGGCCTGGGTGCTCCCACCAAATTACAGCAAAACAACAGCCAGGGGATTAGAAGGAACAAACTGGAAGGTGGATATTCAGCAGCTCCCACCCCACATACCATTCTTGATCCTCACTAGGTTATTTGCAGAGCTGGTTAGTAGGCTCCTCACCTCCCTCCCGTGGTTCGCAGTCTGACAAGGCCTGGTGCCTTGAGGGAGGCAGGCATGTGAGCTGCATCCAGACTCAGCAGAATGATAAAAGTAGATGCACACGTGGGTATCCCAAAGATAACAAAAGTGCCCCGCAATTTAGTTTATATGGACACAAAATATACAAGGAGACATACACTGTTTAGGAGCCAGCCAAATAAGGGCTTTAATTTTTGTGAAGTCTTATGGGAAGGGCTGAGGAATATCTCCAGTTTTCTTTTCAGCACTGGTTTCCTCCTTGGAGGGCTTGGGCTTTGTCTCATTTGCAGTGTGTCCCCAGCCACAGACATCTGTAGTTAGCAGGTCTGGCCATTACAGTGAGTCACAAGCCGTGTTCCACTCAGACATAGGTGACCCTTGTTATGCTCTTGGCTGAATCCCTTCTGACTTGGCAGGAAACTTAATTGTATTCAGAGGCTCTTAAATGTAAAGTCGAAATACAGTACCCTTCTGTGTCCTACAGAACCTTTTGAGGGAACTTCAGTGAGAAGAGCACCTGAGAGAGATCAGGAACCAGTGGGGACTTCCTCTCTGAGGCAGAGGAGTGGGGTCCCCAGCTGCTAGTGGAGCAGTGAGACCCTACATCCCCACTCTAGGACATATCATACTGGTGGCTTTAGAATTTGACCCTCTTGCCTGCCTTGGCCACCTTTGCACAGGAGCCGGGGGTCCCTGTGGGTCCCTTGAGGGGCCTGGCCTGGCCTCAGGTCTGTACTTCATGGTTACCAACCAGCCTATGTCCTGGGAGTCCTGGGTGGAGCAGCTTCTGGTCTCCCCTTGGAGATGGTACTGGGAAGGGCTGCCAGGACAGACCAGTGGTGTGTGATTGGCACAAAACACGCAAGGACTTCTCTGTGGGACTTGGTGGCCAACAATTTATGCAGCTGTTCCAAATAAAACCCCTTTAATACATTTTTAATAGGAAACTTGAACTTGTTTCCCTGAGCATAGATTTTTATTTCAGGCTTTATGTTCAAAATGGTAGAGAAATCTATGATCAAGAATTTCAAGAGATAACTTCCTGACATCCAAAAGAAATCTTATGCATAAGTAAATAATAAATTTTAGACTTTTTTAAATAAATGTTCAAAACTCTGTTAACTATTGAATTTTAATAAAATGTTATTCCTTTCAATTTTTGAGAAACAGAATGTTGCAATTTCATGTAATAGCATGAGTGAGTTTCATATCCAATGAGAGTTTTTCATACTGTTTTCAAGACAACCAGGATACAGGAATAGCATGCGGGTCAGGGCTGGGGGCTCCCCAGGGCACATCCAGGGCTCGACCAGGGGTGGGACATTCGTGTTTCTGAAAATGCCTGATTGCAGTCCCACTGCTGCCAGGGTCTCACTGGCCTGTGTACCCTCAGTGCTACACTCTGTGTGCTCCCACAGCGTCCCCTGTCCCAACATGTCATGTGGTTGGACCGTGCAGAGTGGAGCTGCATAGACTGGCTTCTGCCCCTTAACAAGTGCGTTTATGTTTCCTCCAGGTCTCTTTGTGGCTTACTGGCTCCATTCCCTTATCCAGATGTACCACAGTTCATTTATTCATTTCCTACTGAAAGACATGTTGGCCGTTTCCAAGTTTTTGTGGTTACGGAAGAAGCTGGTGTCCACATCCATGGCAGGTTTTGGTGGAGACGTACCTTTTCAACTCTGGGTGAATTCCAAGGAGCAGGTGGTAAACTGCACCACACTCAGGTTTGAGCTTGGTGAGAAGCCATCAAACTGTCTCCCAAAGCACAGTGGAAAAATGCAGCCACCATCCTAATGGGAACTGCTGAACCGAATCAGGCCCTGAGCCAGCTGTGTCCTGAGGACCAGCCACATTTCCTGGCCCTCCTGAGCATGGCATGCTTGGGCACTAAGGTCCCTCCTAGCTGCTATAGTAGCCGAGGGCCTTTCAAGTCTACCATAGCTTCTGCAGAATCTCTCTCCTCATCAGTTCCTTAGCAGCCTGGGCCACCCAGAATATAGGCTGGGATTCTGCACATAGATGGGGGGAGACAACCCTTCACTGTGGGGTGACATCTATTCTTTGTTCACATGCCATCTTCAGCTTTGGTGACCGGATCACAGGTCAGCAGCACCTAGTCCGCCAGGCTGCCCTCTACTTTTTGTCTCACTAAACTGTCTAAACAGAAGGGTATTGGCTAGGTGCAGTGGTTCACGCCTATAATCCCAGCACTCTGGGAGTCTGGGGCAGGCAGATTGCCTGAGCTCACAAGTTCGAGACCAGCCTGAGCAAGATTGAGACCCCATCTCTAAAAATAGGCAGACGTTATGGTGGGCACCTGTAGTCCTACCTACTCAGAAGGCTGAGCCCAAGAGTTTGAGGTTACTCTGAGCTATGACACCATGGCACTCTACAGAGGGTGACAAAGTGAAACTGTCTCAAAAAAATAAAATAAACAGAGGGGTGTTAATGAGTCTGATACTTGGGAACAGGACGGCTTCTGTCTTAGAGATGGGCATCTGTTCCCACAGGCACTCAAACTCCCAGGAAGGAACCAAGGAAGAGGATTTTACCCCAGGCAGGGGGTTGGGGGCAAATACATTCAACAGGCTATAGGAGGTGGTGTCATGGATACATATAAGAAAGGGAAACTGTGCGCACATGTTATAGTGCCCGAGCCCATCCTCTCATGGCTGGGAACTCTTACAGTTTCTCTGGGGTCTCCTGGGCTGGGTGGGGCCCATAGCTGAGTTTATTTTGGCTCACAAGGGCAAAAGCCCTCCTGGACTTGCCTTTACACCTGGCAGCGTGGAGCTGGGGCTGCTCTCCCAGCAGCATCCTCTGGGGAGCCCCACCAGCTGTCTGGGATGGTCTGCCCTCACCTGGCCAGGATGAGCCTAGAGCAGTTGTTCTCAACCTTCCTAATGCCGTGGCCCTACAGTTCTTGTAGGTCTCACAACCCACAGGTTAAGAACGCTGACCTAGAGCATGGAGGCATGGGGCAGGGAGGGTGAGTCCAGGCTAGGTCTGGGAAGTACATAAGCCAGGGTCGCTTCTGCCTAGAGTTGCAGCTGGGCTGCTGGGTGGGCTCTGGGTCTGCCTGTCAGCTTCCTGAATCCCACCCACTGAGGTGATTTGACTTCAAATGCAAACATCTCTACACTTCTCATCTGGAAAACATTTGGTGGGATATTGTTTCTGGAACCCAGCGGCATACCACTTGGATTCGTCACGTTTATATTCTCCATCTTAGGTTAGAACTTCCAAGGATAGGCATGAAATACGTAAAATAGAGTAATTATAACTGTCTCCCCCCAAAGGGAGAAATATAAAGTCCCCGAGCTCCTAGTGGCAGGCTTGGGGAAAACCAGCTTACTGTTTCTCAGTTTCCTGTCGGCTCCAAGCAGGTGCTCTCAGCTCACTGGACAACGTGGAAGCCCACACCTGAGGTCAGAGCCAGGTCCCCGATGGCCTTTAGTCTTAATGGGCCATACTGACGTGGTGTGAATATTTGTTCAGGCTTGAAGGTGGCTGGAGTGACCCTTACAGACACTTACACATCCTGGAGCTGGCTGCTTCCTCACCTCACATGAGAGGTTTCCTGAAGCTGCTAACCTCTCCCTTCTCCATGCACTCATCTGCAGCAACCCAGAGTGGAATGATTTGTGTGGATACAAAAGTCCTCTAGGGCATGGCCTTTAGCTCTGAGCTACACCCCGTGATGTGAATTTAAGCTGTAGGCTCCCAAGTCAGTGGCATAAAGGCACATGTCACTTGGGACAAGTTTAGAATGAGTTCCTGAAAATTTTTCTAGGACAGCTGCGACCTATTTCCCCAGAGATGACCGTGTATTCCAGAAAAAGTCCAGATTTGAAATCAGGAAACTCAGAAATTGGAAGATGCAGCTTCTGGCTTGTGCTGCAGATAGTGCAAGTAGACGGGTGCTCAGGTCCAGACTGATCCTACTCGTGCCACGTAGGACAGGGACCTCTGGGGAACCTCTATCAAGTCAGCTGTCTCCTCCCTCCACACTGAAGCCTGATAGGCACAGAGGGAGGTTTTGATGATCTGTTACCCTCAGAAAGCCCAGGCACCCATTGCTTAGTGTATACTCTGACCTGGCACCTACTCTCGGCATGTGGGGGGTGGGTGGGAGTAGGGGCAGGACCAGCCATATGCAGCCGGCCTGGGCTGGGGCTGCTGCCCTCAGCACCAGAGCTCATCTGCCTCCTCATCTTCTCTGCAAATGGTCTCAATCCCAAATCTGCCTGTTAGGACAGATCCACCATTACTCAGTTCACCAGGCACCAGGCACAGGGGTATGGGGGATACTCCCCCTGCCCAGGCACACAGCCCAAAGGGAGACACACATCCCAGAGGAAGACACGGCCCAGAGGAGGCACACAGCCCACCGGATGCACACAGTCCCGAGGACACACATGGCCCAGAGGAGAAACACAGCCCAGAGGACGTACATGGCCCAGAGGAGACACACAGTTCAGAGGAGGCACACGGCCCAGAGGAGACACACGGCCCAGAGGAGGCACACGGCCCAGAGGAGGCACACGGCCCAGAGGAGGCACATGGCCCAGAGGGAGACAGGCGGCCCAGAGGAGGCACATGGCCCAGAGGAGGAACGTGGCCCAGAGGAAGACAAACGGCCCAGAGGAGGCACAGGGCCCAGAGGAGGCAGACATCCCAGAGGAGGCACAGTGCCCAGGGGAGACACACGGCCCAGAGGAGGCACACGGAGGACACACATATCCCAGAGGAGACACACATCCCAGAGGAGGTACACGGCCCAGAGGAGACACACACCCCAGAGGAGGCACACGCCCCAGAGGAGGCACATGGCCCAGAGGAGACACACGGCTCAGAGGAAGATACACAGCCCAGAGGAGGCACACAGCCCAGAGGAGATATAGGGCCCAGATGACACACACAGCCCAGAGGAGGCACACAGCCCAGAGGAGATATAGGGCCCAGATGACGCACACGGCCCAGAGAAGGCACACGGCCCAGAGGGAGGCACATGGCCCAGAGGAGACACAGGACCCAGATGACACACATGGCCCAGGGGAGGCACATGGCTCAGAGGACACACACGGCCCAGAGGAGGCACACAGCCCAGAGGACACACACGGCCCAGCAGACGCACACCGTCCAGAGGAGGCACATGATCCAGAGGGGGGCACAGGACCAAGAGGGAAGCACAGGGCCCAGAGGAGACATGCGGTCCAGAGGATACACATGGTGCAGAGGAGGCACACAGCCTAGAGGATGCACACGGCCTAGAGGAGATAAGGACCCAGAGGGAGGCACATGCCCCAGAGGAGACACAGCACAGAGGAGGCACAGGGCCCAGAGGGACATGCTCAGCCCAGGTCCTATCCTATTGCATTTGTGTGAGGCATAGAGATGCCACTGCCAGCCCAGTACCCAGGAGCTTGTTTGGCTGGGAGGGAGGTGGAAAGTTGTAAGGAAGGGTGTCCCAGAGACCCCCAGGCAGGAGCGCCCCTTCCCAGAGGCTGAGCTACCCTACACTCGCCCAGGCAGGGACACCTGCTGACCCAGGTTTGCAGAGCTGTGTCCAGATGGAGTACAGGGGCAGAGGGCAAGGCGCCTCACAGGTCCTACCAGCAGGAACAGTCAGTGCCCCAGGGGAGGAGCCATCATCACCCATCCTCCTCACACCAGAGTGATCCCCCCTTGCTGCCTGTCCTAGAGGGCAGAGGAGCAACCCTTCCTCCAGACTACCCAGGTGGTTCTCAGTGGTTCCCAAGGGTGTCGTGGGGCAAAGACAATAGCCTCTCACTCACAGGGCTGGGAGAGACTAGTGTGCAAAGGGCCTTCAGGGCTAGGTGTCGGTCTTCCCAGCTTGCAGGGCACAACCCATGTGGTGGACCAGGGAGGGCCGGGCATCACCTGCCACACTCAGGGGTCCACATCCTGCCTGCCCAGGTGCTGCCCTCAACACCCGCACCTCCAGGGTGCCCTCCCAGATTCACATTCTCTCTTCTGGGCGAAAAGTGCTGGATTCAAAATTGTGTAATTTACATCCTTTCAGTAATTTTTCCAGTCTTAGGGTTAGAACCTGTGCAGTGACAAAATGTGCAACTGAGCAGGATGGGACAGAGACCAGCCCTTCCCACTTTCTGTGAAGCATTCTCCTCCCATCCTGCTGGCAGCCTGCACTTGATCCAGAAAGCAACTTCGTTTTCAGTTTTAATTAGCACTCTTTCCCCTGTACTTTTTTTTTTTTCTGGTCTCACACTGTCACCCAGGCTGAAATACAGTGACATCAGCCCAGTTCCAGCAAGCTCCCCGCTGGGGCCTCCCATAGTGCATGTGTAGGTATGAACACCGACACTGGGAGAGCTCTGCTGCCACATGCCCCAGGTCTTTGTATCTTAGATTCTTGTCCTTTCATTTTTATTTCCAGGGCAATGATGTCCCCAGGACAGAACCTGGGCTGAGCATGTCCCTCTGGGCCCTGTGTCTCCTCTGTGCTATGTGCTATGTGAATCCAGGGTTCTAGTGCCTGGATCCAAGTGTGCCGTGCAGAGCTGATCCTCCCTGGGGGCCCAGGACCTCCTGCTCCTTAAAGCAAATGGACTAAGGTGGGAGTTCGGATGTGCTGTACTTTACAGCTGCTCAGTTTTTGTCCTTTGAAGAAACAGAAGAGACCGCTCAGGCAGGGGGGAAGGGGCTGGGGCAGTGGGAAAGGTAGCAGGCAGTGATTTGAGGGATCCCCCTCACCATAACAGTGGCCTCCATGCTCTGGTGGCCTTTCTACCTAGAGGGTGGATTCAGAGAGTGGCAGATGGGCCATGGGAAAGAGGTCTAAGGACAAGCCTTCAGGCCACAGCTGGGCAAGGGTAAGAGGAAGCATTCAGTCCCCGCCCCAAGAAGGTCCACAGAAAAATGATCCACACAAATAAAGACCCGACAGGCAGGCAGGCAGCTCCAGCTCGCTCACAGGCAGGTGGGTGCTGCCGAGCTCTTCCACCCAGTCAGCTCTCTTGTTTCTTTGCCTTCGAAGGCGATTTGAGTCCATGTGGCCAGAGGGACTGAAGCCCTGTCCTGCTGAGTGCCTAGCCTGCCTCGGCTCCCCTGTTACAGCCGGGTCCCAGCTTCACCAATGTCAAGAAGCCATGTCAGTGTTTCTGGTTTCTGTAGGGACAATACTGGGGACATTTGGCTCACAACCCTGATGCTGAGCCTGTGCTCCTTGGTCTCATTTAAAGAGGCCCTGTGGGGACTTCCCTTTAGTACTCACCCCTTGGTGGCTCAGTGCACTCCTGGGGACGCGGCAGAGCAGCTTCATGCATAGCCTGTGGCCCAAAATACCCGACTTGGGCAGCCCCCATCCTCAAGAGCAGCAGAAAGGGGTCCATGCCCTTTCTTGTGCCCTTAAAAAAAACATGCTATACCAAGTATATTAAACAGCTCAGGTGTAAAAAGTGTATAAGCCAAGGACAGAGATGTGTGCATTTAGCTGTGGTTTTCCATATCAGCAACAGAAAGAGGAGCAGATATGAAACCCACATGCATATGAACTTTAGTTTTATTTGCATATATTATGCTATAAATACATAAGTGCATTTTGAAGAAAAATTATCCTTGGTCCCAGCCTTATACATCATCTGCTAATCGATCCACATGTACTGTGGCTTTGAAGAGCATATCAATAATCAATACACATCCTCAGCTGTCCTACCAGCCTTTGGGCCACGCAAGCAGCTGAGCAGATTTCTAGCTCAAAGAGTCTCCATGAGACTTAACTTTGAATTCTCAATGGAAATTCCTCCAACTCTGCACAATCTCACTGTGGGTGGGCTGAGCCTACATGCCTTCAGAGAGCACCCAGCAATGCACGGCAACAACCAACTCTCCCCAACTACACCCATGTCCAGGATGCCCGTGAGTGGCCAGGTGGATGGCACTGCCAAGGCTCCGGGGTGGAGACCACTCCCTCTGGATGTCCACCAGGGGAACAGAAGACCAATACCACCAGCTCTGCAGAAGCACAAAGGAGGGACAGGATGGGGAGTTTGGTTATAAAGGCAGAAGAGTAAGACTGGGAGGTGCCTGGGCCGTAAGCAATAGGCCTTGACCAGATGACCTTTAGGCCCCCAGGTAGGATTCCAGGTGTGGTGTATGTCTGTTTAACCTGATTGGTTTGTGGCATTTCCAAAATATTTTCCAAGAACATGGTGTGTGACGACTCCCGTCCTGCCACGGCCACCTGCTTCTGCTTTAATAAGAGTGTCTCAGCCACAGTTTGGGGCATAATTTGACAACCTTGTCAATCTAACAAGGATGCAGAAGTCCAGCCTCCATGCAGCCATCAGAGGGTCCACGGGATGCAGGTCATCATGTCGAAGCCTCAGGTCAATCTGCCCATGGGAAGAGTGTACTGAGAGCCAGGGGGCAGGTGGGTCAGGATAGAGCCCAGCATGGACAGCCCAACATGCCAGAGTTGTGCTGGGGACCGCTGATCCATGGAGTATGGTCGGTGCTTTGGACCCAGGTGTGGAGGCCTCACCTGTAGGGGCTGCAGATGGGCACTCCTACCTGTGCCTCACAAAAAGCCGGCTGTGGGAGGGGTGCCAAGGGCCAACTTCTCACTCTGAAGAAAAGACCTGGCTTCCCCTGCCTCAGCCTGATGCCCACACCCACTAACAGGAGGGGCAGCACAACTGCCACCCTCTCCAAAGGTCTTGGTAGAAGGTTCAAGATCAGGAAGGTGAGAAGACCCACAGCATACCCTTCGGGGGTTCAGTCCAGAACTGGGGTCTGCATAGCTTGCAATTTGAAACTGACTCCGGAACACGGCCCCCGCACCTGCCAGTGGAAATAGGTGGTTGGTGTCTGTGGAACGTGGCAGGCAGCATGAGGCCTTAATGGCAGTCTCTGGAAAGATGCATGAGCCTGGAAAGCCCAGGGCCTAGCTGCCAGGGTAGGTTCTAGACATCATGCTCACAAACAAGCCCCCAGTCTTCTCCAGAGACTACCTGCTCATGGGGACTGACTACATCTGAGTGAAGGCACAAAATCAGGGCTGAGTCCTGCTGCAGGTGTCTGAACATGTCAAACATTGATGTGACAGGTGCCTGCGGTGCTGTCAGGCCCAGAGGAAGGCACTGCATTCATAACAGACCCAACTTGAGGGAGTTAGGCAAATGGGGGTGGTTGGCTCTTGGTATCCAGACAGTGCTTAAAAAAGACTACAAAAATGGAAACACAGATGTGAGCCTCAGGAACAACTGTACCCAGGAGCTTGGTGCTGGGGCTCTGTGGTGTGTGGTGCTGGTCAGAGCACTCATCACAGCATGCCTAGCGTAGCAAGGCCACCCTGCTCTCAAAGACCTCTGTTGGGAGAAACAGACATCTCACAGCAGTAATGGGTAGGGCACAGTGGCACCTGTGACTCCAGCTCTTGGGGAGGCTGAGGCATAGGCTCAAGCTGCAGTAAGCTGTTATCATACCACTATACCAGCCTGCACAACACTGCAAAACTGTGTCTCAGAAACAGAAAGAATGAGAGCGGCAATGGCAGAGCAGGCCCAGCCTAGGGAGGCAGCTCTGCAGGGAGCATGGAGCCGTCCCAGCTCTATAAGGGCCTTCTCTGGTCCAGCACCTCAACACCCCTCTGGCCATCCTGAAGCCAGTGCCAGGGCTGGCTTGATCCTCTTCCAGCCTCTGGTGGAAATCTATCGTCCTGACTACATCTGAGTGAAGGCACAAAATCAGGGCTGAGTCCTGCTGCAGGAACCTGACACACACCTTGCCACCTCTCCGAAGTGACTGTAGCAGGGCAAAGAACCTGAGACCCAAGAGTGAACCAGGGAAGGAGGAACAGATGAGCCAGGACATGGTGTAAAGTGTGTCAGCTGGACACTTAGAGGGAGACACATAGGCAAAGGACCTGGGTGGGGTGTTTGCTAGGCAGGCAAAACTCAGAGCTGACCAGGGCACCTACTCTCTAGCACACCATGCAGCCAATGCTCAGACCCAGTTGCTGTGGCACCTGCTCAGAACTGGGGGCTTCCCTGTGAGACAAAGGGGAGCACATCACCCATAGTCTTGTATGCTGGGGACGTGTGCCCCCAGGGCTGGCACTGCCCAGCTGTACCATCCTAACTCATCAGGTCAGGTATTTCCAGCACACTCCTACGCACACATGCATGGAGCAAACCAGGAGAGGCATGAAGACATCAGTATGCCTGCAACCCTCTAGAGTGCTTGTCTACGGAACTACAGGATGTAAAATGTGCAAACTAGCTGTAATGGGGCAACCCTTTTGCTTTTGAGCTGTAGACGCTCTCTTTCCAGCTGGGTTTTATTTTGTGTAAGAAACTGGCTGTCGCTTGTGCACTAGCCATGACTGCGCTGCTCTGCAGATCATCAGGGTCCACTGGGGTGATCATGCGGACCTTCCTGGAGTTGTTCCTCACACCACCACAATCAGGCACTGCATGGTCAGAATCACTCAGATTAGCAAATGTCTTTGGTTTCAGGACTGAGTGAACAGCCCCCTCGGCGATACAGCACAGACACACTGCTTGGAAGCTACTTGCAAATGCCCCTGCCATCCAGGATACCCTCCCTGGACTGGGACCCTGAGCATGGCCCTTTGTGAACTTTCTCCTTGATGAATTAATTTCCTAAACATGTGTCCTGCAGACATGCTGCTCTCTGCCTCCGTCCCAAAAGGTAGCCACTCTCCACTGTGCAGTGCTGGGCAGAGCAGGGCTCCAGCCGCTGGGAGAGACAAGGGGACTGGCAGGCCTGGGCACCTGGCCCCACAGTGTCTGTGCCCTCCTTGCTTGGGGGCAGGAGAGCTGAAGTGTCAGCTGCAGTCCCTGCTGGGGATCTTCCAAAGGGTAAACAGTGTTTTATGGTGAGGTAGACTCTCTGGGAGCGTGAGCAGCTGCCCTGGTAGGCTCAGCAACCAGGTTGCATCCGTGGTTGAGTATGACAAGTCCGAGACATTTACATTATGCTCTGGTCATCTTGCAGAGACCAGTCCATGGTAAGGCCTGCGTGTTGCATAACAGCCTTTATCTTCCATGAGCCCCGTGTCATTCCTGAACCCATGGACTGTTGCATTTCCTTCTAAAATTCAAATTTTTACTTTTATAACTTGGCCAGAGACCAATGTGACAAAAAATAAAAGCACATTTCAAAGCTAACAGCATTTGACGTTTTCCCTTCAATAGCAAATGTTTCTGTATCTGCCAAGCTGCCTCGGGGCGCCTGTGGGTGCGTCTGGGGGAGCTGCGATCATGGCACCTGCCTGAAAGCCACAGAGTGTCCTTTTATTTTGGGTCCTGGTAACCTCTGGCTAGTAGGTGTTGTGGGCGAGGAATTTTCCACTTATTCCAAGCAAATATAGGGAAACAGCCATCCACTGCAATGAAAACTGAGCCCCGCCCTGCACCAAGGCCTTTCCTTCTTTGAGCCTGGCTGCCCAAAGCACAGAGTTCCCAGAACCAGCTCCAGAATTGGGCACTGCCTGTGGGTGCTCTGAAGGTCCCTTGGAGATGGTTTGCTAAAAGAATAATTGAGCAGAGACAAAGGGTTCATGGTCAGTCTATATAAATAACACGACTCGACATTTCCCCATGTCGACACGACTCGACTGCCCCATCAAACACTCAGAGTCACCCCGTAGTGCTGATGGCAGGCAGGTGGGTGAGGCTCTGCCCCGGCTGTGGACAGGTCTTGGGCACATCTCTTGCTGGAAACCTGGGAGGCCCTGTTGGAGCAAGGCCTCTGGCCAGGTCTCCTACCAGGGAGACCCTTGGCAGCCTCCTCTGGCTCTTCACCAAGGATCTCAGCACTTCTAGCTGATGCAGCTTCCACCCTGGCTCCCATGGATGCTAGCCAAGCATCCAGCAGCAGAGAGCTGACAGTGGAGCTAAGTGAGCCAATGGAAATGTGAAAGCCGCTGGAATTTCTTCAAATAAAGTGATCTTTTAAAAAGTGACTTGTGTAGCTGGGCGTTGTGGTAAGCGCCTGTAGTCCTAGCTACTAAGAGGCTGAAGCAAGATAATCACTTAAGCCCAAGAGTTTAAGGTTGCTGTGAGCTGTGACGCCATGGTACTCTACCAAGGGTGACATAGTGAGACTGTCTCAAAAAAAAAAGTGACTTCTGATATTTTTTATCTTGTATCAGACAAGTAAAATTTTATATTCAAAACAAACTTGGAATCACCATTTTTCCCACGTCCAGGAACTAATTTCCCTGCAGGAGGAGGACCAGCATGTGCTCACGTTTGTACAAGTCTGCTTGGCCCACTGAGAAGCCAGAGGATGCAGCACACATGAGACCACCTCTGCCGCCACTTGCAACTCCAGGGATACCAAGAGCAGCTCATGTGGATGATCCATTGGACAAATCCACAAGCTCACAGGAAGCTGTGCCCTGGGTTCAGAGCTCACAAACCACAGCTACGGCCCACTACAGGGCCAGGACCCAGACCAGTGTCAGCAGAGGGAGGAACTCCTCGGCAGGCAGACAGTGACCAGGAGAGGGTGTTGCACCAGGCAGAGGAGTCTCATGTGGGCTCTTGACAGAGGCTGATGATTGCCCATGTGACACCTTGGTCTGGCCCTTCCTGAGGCAACTGATGCTGCAGGAACCCAGCCCCACCCCAGATCCGATGGCAGGGTTTTCTGCCCATCTGAAGGCCCAGGCAGATGCGCACTTGCCCTACAATGTCCCAACACCGTGGAGGTCAACTCTCAGAGGCTGGGCAAGGTCAAACTTGTACTGAGCTGCACTGGTAATTCAGGACAGCTCTGGGGGAGGGCTTTCAACACTGCATCACAAGTGGGGACACTGAGCGCAGGGAGGAGTCACCCCCTCTGCGCACCCTGCCAACCCCTGGCAGCCCAGTGCTGACCACATGAGGGTGAGTCTGTGGCTCTCAAGCTAAGGTCCCTCTGTGGAGGGACATAAAGAAAACAGTGTGAGTTTTTGGATGCTTTTACACACCCAGACATTGCAGACACATACGGTAAATCTCCACCTGCTGTCCCGAGGGACAAGGCTGACAGCATGCACAAGTTCCGGAGGAACCAGGCTTTCTGTGAGGCCAGTGGGGATATCAAACAGGGCAGGGACAAGACAGAGTGTGTCCTTCAAGGTAATTTTACTTACCTAAAATTTCTCGCTTCCACCAACAACCAGCAATCAAGTATCATGTTAGGGGCAGGTGGCACTGACGCCTCAGGATCATCCCAGCCATTCCCAGGTGCTCCGGCTGCAGGGTGGTGACAGGCCCTGATGCCAGAAGGTTGGTGAGGAGCTGGCACATGACTAGGTGACTGATCCGTACAGCTTGTTCTGGGGCCAGGCCACGTCACCTCACTCCGCACGAGAGCAGCCCGGTCCTGTTCTCAGCCACACTGACCAGTGAGCATTTTACCAGCGATGACACAGATGACCCAGGTCTCCCCCGAGCTACCTGCCAGGTGCACATCCCTTTCCCTGGCTCAGGCAGAGGAGGGCTTGAGTCTGCAGGTATGAAGCCCCACTGAGCTGTCACTTCAGAACCTGGGCTGCGACTAGAGAAGAGCATTCTGTGCTTCTCCTCACTCAGTACTTTCTGGAGTGCCAGAGGCAAACAGTGGTCAGGTGGGCAGGTGGTCAGGTGGTCAGCAGCAAGGAGGGTGGGGCAGGGTGTGCTGCAGCAGGACTGGGGGTGTGAGCTGTAGGGAAAGATGGGCTGACATTCCTGAGCACAGGAATAGCAAATGGAACACCTGCCTCTCTCTCCTTCCATTCCTTCACCCAAAAGAAAGTATTCATTCCCGAGCCTGACTAGAAGTAGATCCATCGAGCTACTTCCACATAGCAATGACTCAGCAAGGCCTGGCCTGAAACTGCCTCTACCTAGATACAGCCATCGTGGTACCATGCCATTGGCCCAACCCTGTCCCGCACCTCATCCCCCTCCTTCTTTCCCCACCCCTTCCCCATGCTCTATATGAGCAGCTGCTTGACGCAATAAAGTTGAGTTTCTGCTTAAAAAATAAAAATTAAAAAAAAAAAAAGAAAGTATTCATAAATGAAGCCCCAACTGCCACTGGGATTCAAAGGCTCCCGTCCCTCAGACTACCATGTGCCCCCACTGGGGCCAGCTCCCTGAAGGCTGCATGGCACAGACGCAGTCCACCCTGCAGGGGAGAGATCCCAGCCATACACAAGAGACAAGAGTGACAGAAAGGTGCACCTGTCACCTGGATGTGCATCTGTCCCCCTTCCTCGAGCACAGATGCCTCCAGGACAGGAACCCTCTGTACCACAAGCTTGGCACTGCCTATGTGAAGGGAAGCTCTGCAGTAAATGAAAAATTATTTTACAATAATTGGAAATATAATTGATGACACCTATGTGGTTGTTTTTTCTTTCTTTCTTTTTTTTTTTTTTTTTTGGTTGCAGTTTGGCTGGGGCTGGGTTCAAATCTGCCACCCTTGGTATATGGGGCCGGCACCCTACTCACTGAGCCACAGGCACCACCCAGATACCTGTGTGTTTCTAGCACTGCGGACTTCACTAGCCACCTGGATGTGCGTGCAGGGTTTCCAGGTGAGCAGGTGGTGGATACGCTGAGTTGAAGCAATGGAAGTGTGACAACGTGCATGAGCGTTGCATCCGCTGCTCATGGACAAACACAGATGAGCAGATATGCAAGTCAGCCCATGCCCTTTCTGTCCACTACTTGATGGGAAAGTTTCCCCCAGGACACGATGGCCCCAAACATCCTTAGGGAAGCCAAGCTCCCTGGATGCTCAACATTAATTCTACATGAATTTTTTTTTTTATGTTTGTTTTTTGAGAAAGAGTCTCACTTTGTCACCCTCAGTAGAGTGCTGTGGTGTCACAGCTCACAGCAACCTCAAACTCTTGGGCTCAAGTGATTGTCTTGCCTCAGCCTCCGAAGTAGCTGGGACTACAGGCGCCGCCACAACATCCTGCTATTTTTAGTGACGGGGGTCTCACTCTGGCTCAGATTAGTCTGGAACCTGTGAGCTCAGGCAATCCACCTACCTTTGCCTCCCAGAGTGCTGGGATTACAGGCAGGAGCCACTGTGCCCGGCCCTAATTCTAATGAATTTTAAGTGCTGGGTCTAGCTCTGGACCTCACAACCTAAGAGAGGGAGAAGTCAGGTGGGCTTCTCCACAGAGCACAGAGGATGAAGGTGCTGGCACATACCCTCATGGAACATTGCTAATGGGTGGGAGCCGTGCACTGGAAGAGAGAGAACAGGCTGTGCTAACAGCCCACATCTCTATTCTCAGCCCCTATAACTGTCTTCTTTTGGAGTTTGGGGACCTGGAGGATATTGGAGCCTTTCCTTGAGGTGGCACTGCCTGAGCTGTGAGCCACATGCACACCTGGGGCTGTTCTGCCTATGTGTAGGGTCAGTACCACACTCTCCGCACCACAGGGGTATCCAGCAAACATGGGTCAGGGTCTTCCTTCTTCTGTCCTGTCACATGCATTTGAGACACTATCAACTTTCCTCACCTACGGGGCAGAGCAGGATCAAAAGATCTCTGAAATTAAATCCGAGCAACTAAAATCTCATTATAGCTCTAAAATAGTGGTTTTCCTGTACAGGGCAATGCCTTGTCTGGCCCCCAGCCCCAGGGACATCTGGCCATGCCTAGAGACATTTTTGACTACACAGGTGTTGTCTCCAGGCACCCGAGCACCCTGCAATATCCCTGGGGGGGGAGGGGGGCACACAGAGGTTCCCCATGCAGAGAGAGTTGTGATGCCACTCCCCATTGTAGCCACCGTTTCAGGGCCCTGGGATATCACAGCCCTGAGATTTCACCTGATCTACCTGGTCATTCGTGTCTCTGGCCACAACTTTGCCCATGGATGGACACACCACCTGAGCCAAACCAACCAAGTCCCTCCTGGAAGTTTTGCCAAAACTGCTCTCTGCTAGGGTCACCAAGGTAAAGCTGGAGCACCAGGGCTCTCAGGTAGGACTAGGAGGCCAGCAGTGCCAGGACACGGGTGAGGGGACTGGAGCCCACACCTGTATTTGAACCCAGTCAGGTCCACCTGACATGAGGCTGGTTCCCTGTGGCACACTGGAAAAGGAAGTGAAAGTTCTGTGTGCACAGGTCTGGTCTGAAAAATGTCCATTGTTTTCAGCTAACAGTGCTGCTGATACATGTCTCTCTGTAATAAATATGTTCAGGAAAGGGGAAATCTATAGGAATAAAATATAAAGTTGTTCACTGTTGGGGGAAGGGTCTTTGCAAAGCCTGGAATTCCTTTATCTGTATTGGAGTGAAAATACATGCAACAAGAACTACTTTTCCTTCTTTCTTACTTTTTTAATATGAGGAAGACTATAAAGTAGGGTTTTTCTGTTTAATTTTTATTCACTCAGTGTTCTATGGTTAGGAATCACAACTTAAATTCTGGATGTTTCACAAAATGGTACAATAACTTTTTTGTCAAGTGTGGCAAGGTCTGTCAGCACAGAACCTACCTTGGGACATCAGTGAGTATCTGGGGTTCAGCCTCAAACATCTGACGTAAGGGACAATTACCCCCCCCCCCCCCCAGCGTGCATGCAGGGACAGACGCAGAGGCAGAGGGGCCCTGCTTTATAAGCTGTATGTTTTGAACCTTTCACAGTTATAAAAGGTACACAAGTTCCTGGTAGAAAATGTGGAAAATATAAAAAAGTAAAAAGGACAATTAAAATCACTGAAATCACTATCACAGCTGTGGTCTCTTCTCCCCTCTGTTCTTGCATATGTGTGTGACTGGCAGCTCAGTCCAGAGCACCATCAGTGTCCTCAGCAGGCATGGATCATATGGGCCCCATGAAGAAGACAGGGAGTGTGACCTTGAGGGGACACAGCTGGGCAGCAGATGACACTGTCCCTACCACAATCCACAGCAGGCTACACATGCAGGTTCCCATCCTGCCACCACCCAATGTGTCTTGGATCTGTCCAATGAAATGACACATTTTTTGGAATAATCTGATAGCTATATAATATCCAATGTACCATGTGGTTGTATCTGTACATCCAGCCAATTTAATCTTGTCAGACATTTACTTTATAATTTGTCAATTATGAGTGTAACTCTGATAAACATTCCTGGACCTTAATTTTTCTCTCTCCAAGTTATTGGCTTAGGAGGGATTTTTTTTAGAACAAGATAACTGAGACAGAAGATACTTGTCTAATTTCATAGGGAAAGCATCATTGCTTAAATTAGTATTCTTTGATTATGAGTGAGTGAGCTTAAGCAGTTTTTTTAAATGTTTGATATTTTCACATTTTGTTGCTTTCACTTTAGTCTTTTGAGAAGGAACCTCTCTTGAACAGTCTCAGAGCACAGACAGAATTAAAGCATTTCCTCAGCCTGACAAGCCTGTCCATGAGGGGAGGGCAACCCAGAAGGCTCTGAGGCACCTGGCTGTCCTCCTCCACTGCCTCCTGCCCTGAGCCACCCCTCCCTCCCACCCTCTGCCGCCTTTTGCAACTGGACCGACCTCTCTTCTTCCCAGAGCTGCAGGTGATGGGTATGCCTGGTGCCTGAGGGAGAAGTTGGGTTATAGGTCAGGGCTGGGCATGTGCTGTCCCCACAGAGGAGACACTGGGACACGTCTAGAAACCTGTGACCTTTGAGAGGTCAATAAGCCATTCTGGTAAACAGACATATTACTAAATCTCAGCAGAAAATGATGCCTCTCCCTGGACTGTGCCCCTCCCAGTGTGGGCCCACACACTGGGGACACAGTGAGGACAGACAGCACACGTGGGCAGCAGGTGAATACAGGAGTCCCAGATATGCTGGCAGGGGCCCTGTCCTGTCCTTAGTGTGCCAGACAGGCCAAGCCTATAGGGATCCCATCCTGCTCTGATGCTCTGTCTCTGTGTCTCTCTCTCCTGTCTCTGTCTCTGTGTCTCTCTCTCCTGTCTCTGTCTCTGTGTCTCTCTCTCCTGTCTCTGTCTCTGTGTCTCTCTCTCCTGTCTCTGTCTCTCTGTTTCTCCGTTTCTCTCTCTGTTTCTTCGTTTCTCTCTCTGTTTCTCCATTTCTCTCTCTGTTTCTCTGTTTCTCCATTTTTCTCTCTCTGTTTCTCCATTTCTCTGTCTCTGTTTCTCCGTTTCTCTGTTCTCCATTTCTCTGTCTGTCTCTCTGTCTCTCCATTTCTCTATCTTTCTCTCTCTCTCTCTCTGGCTCTTTCTCCACACTTCCTTCTGCCTCTGTGATCTGTCACCATTTTTCTGTGACTGGAGATGGGGCAGTGGCTTGCATTTTTGGAAGGAAGAATTTAAAGTTCATTTCAAAGGAAGAGTTAAAATGTATGGGTCATTTTCTTCCCCTCTCTATACTGGAGTTTTACTACTTAATCATACACCAAGTTTCACATTAGCACAGCTAATCACTCTTCTTCCAGAGTTTCCCAGTTTCTTGGGGGCAAGGCTCATGCAGGACACATCTCTCAGGGCTGCTGGCCCCACATGCCTGGTGCCAAGTAGTTGGTTGCCATGACATGTTAGCACATGTTTACTGAGCTGGATGAAAGTAAATGACCTGCCCCAACAAACAAGTGGCCAAGGATTCTCCACTACGCACAAAAGCCGAAAGGAATATCTGTTTAGAATGTCACTGGTGCCACATAATTTGTAGAAGAGCAAGCCCCAATCACCCAAAACCTTATTGAAACATAGAACACAAAGGAATGAAGCCATTCAAATAATTTAAAATGTTATCACATCAAATTTGACACCATTTCCAAGAAGAGTGACAGTATCAAAATTGAATGTTAAATCTGTAAGCACAAAATGATGGAGATAGTAAAGGATTTCTGCAGTCTACAATGGACTTAATTTAAATGATAAAGCTGGGCACAGTGGCTCACACCTGTAATCCCAGCACTCTGAGAGGCCCAGGTGGGTGGATCACTTGCACTCATGAATTCAAGAACAGCCTGAGCAAGAATGAGATCCTGTCTCTACTAAAAGTGAAAAACTGAGATAAGAGGCTCACTTGAGCCCGAGAGTTTGAGATGTAAGCTACAACATCACAGCACCCTATCCAGGGTGACAAAATGCGACTCTGTCTCAAAAAATAAATAAATAAATTAGGTGTTAAGATACGCTAGAAAAAATGTTGAGTGCTTATTGGATCACAAATATTTCATAATAAAAGGAATATTGAGAAGTGTCATGTGAATTGTCCACTAAGGACACTGATTATGACAGTTTACAGACATGAAAATGATACAGCATTGCTTGCTGCTTCAACTGCACACAGTTTGCTTGTCTGGAAGAGAGGGAGCTGGCCCCAGTGAACATAGCTCACTGCTCAGGTGCTCCTTGGGCTGACAAAAGTCAAAGTCTGAAGCTGCTCCTTTGGCAAATAGCTCAGTAAGAGGTAACTGCTTATGTTACAGAAGAATCCACCACACAGGCCTTTAAATCAGAGAGCTCACCATGAAATGGTACTTACATTCGAATCAGCTTATAAAATTTTATTTACACCAATTTCAAGAGCATGCCTATTTCATGAGTGAAGTGCCTTCTCATTCTTTGCTCCACATACAGGTACAAGAACAAAGGACAGAGCCATCTGCTTTAGCAAGGACATGTTTGGCAGACAGGAGGTCGTGCGGAAGTAACTATATCCATGTCTTAGTAGATGGCGTCCTTATCCGGAGCTTAAATTAATATGGGGACATAGAATAACAATAAATGTAGGGAAGTCAGGGTAGAGGCTTAGGAGTGATGAACAAAGGAGGGAACTTAAGAAAGCTCAAGACAGACCATACATTCCCTGGGATGCAAAATGTTTGATCTATCAAAGCTAAGAAGCACAGAGACGGCAAGACGGAAGTGAGAACCTGCCGAGCAGAGCCCCTGGGGGGGGGGGGACAGATCTGGGGCACTGGGAGGAATTGCATAATGATGTTGGCAGACGGATGCTGCACACTCAGAAAAAAGACCTCAGAGACCAGAGTGCCCAGCGGCAGCCAACCCAGCCAGGCCAAGGCTGGCGTGCACAACAGGTCTGTCTGCCTCAGCACTCAGAGTGACGGTGTCAGAACAGCAAAGAGAGAAAAAGAAAGCTTACAACTAGGCAGATAAACTGGAGTGCCCGTGTCTGACAAGAGGGCAAAAGTCCATGAGCCAGGCAGATGCCCAAGAATTCTTCAGCCATTGCAGAAGGGAAGGAGGAGGTGCTGGTGTCTCTGAAATCTAACACCCACAAACTATGACTGGGATAGATGGGTGCAAAGCAGACTTGAGGCTTCTGGGGGTTGGTGGGGAGGAGATACCAGAGGACACAGGGCTTCTTTATGGGGTGGTGAAAGTGTTCAAAGCAGACAGTCACATGCTGCATGAACACTCCAGGGTCACCTGCTGCGTGCCTCATGTGGGTGAGTTCTGCGGATTCTGAATTCCACCTCAATAAAAGGATGGGGGGCAAAAACTTGTTTCGAAAAGCAGCCAAGAAATGGAAATTAGAGTTAAATGTCTAGAAGAAAATTACTTCCAGACATAATGTAGAAAATATTAGTAAAGAAAGTAATTTGACACACATTAACTTTCTTATTGATATATTCAGTAACATTTACTAGCCACAAGCTGAAGTGCCAGTCCCTACGCTAAGGACCAAGGATGCAAAAATAAAATATACCCCTGCCTGAGAGGTTTAGCATCTACTAAAATGAATAAGTAAATGAACCTTCAAGCTTGCTACTTCTTCAAAGAAATGAATTTTCGCTTTTTTTTTTTTTTTTTTTTTTTTTTTTGAGACAGAGTCTCAAGCTGTCACCTTGGGTAGAGTGTTGTGGCATCACAGCTCACAGAAGAAATGAATTTCAATCACAGGTTGAAGCAACATTCACCACGACGACTTCCCACTTATAGTATTAAGAGCTCAGTCAGATTTATGTTACTACAGCCAAGAAAGCAGGTCAAGATAGATCTACAAGGATATTTATGGCAGCCTGTTATGATGGTGAAAACCTGGAGAAACATCAGTGTCAAATATCAGAGTTGTACTTAAAGTATGCTACTTTCCACACAATGAACCTCTATTTAAACATCATTGAAAATTATGTTGGAGACTGAAAAACAGTGAAAATGTTCATTTCCTGTAAGTGGTGAAAAAGTCAGTATGTCTTGGGATGCTAGTTTGCATAGAAAGCAAAAAATAGTTTTTACATAAAAAATGACCAGAGTGTTTTGGTGCCAAAATCTTAACAGTGATAAATTTTGGATAATAAAGATGGAATTACAGATAATTTATTGCTTTCTCCTTTTTCACAAAAAGTTTACAAATTTCGTATTATGAGCCCATATGACAGACCAAAAAAATTTTGAAACATTTAATAGAAGCCACACAAAAGTGCAAATGCACCAGCTGGGCCTGCATTTCCATCACTCAGAAGCAGCAGTAAGGAAGAACTGTGCACTGGGTGACCGCTGCCATCTTCTGTCCCCTGTGTCCAGCCTGCTGTCCTCCTGGATGCCCTCACAGGTCCTCGAGACCCCTTCACAAGATTCCTGCAGTGCCAGCCCCACGCCTTGGCTGCCAGAAGGTATAATTGCTTAACTTTGACTTCAACAATAAGCAGAAGAAGTGTTATATCTCTTTTTGAATTTGTCTAGCAGGTTTTCCAGTCTCTACTGGAAGACCCCTCCCCAAAAAAAAATTAAAAAAAAAATTAAAAACAATCAGAAGAAATATAGAATGAAACACTTAGCAGTTCAGAGGGCAAGCAATAAAACCAATAAAAGGGAAAGAGGCTCAGGCGAGGAGGAGAATGAAGGGCCTTAGAAAAATATACACACGTGTGGGCTGCCCATCTCTGAGACACTGGTTGGACTTGACAACAGGGAGACAGAACAGATTATAGGAAATGCCCCATTGATCAACAGGTGTGTCCTGCCGTGTGCTCTGCAGATGCCCCTGGTCCTGGGCAGGATGCTGGACTGAGTGGCCCCTGAAGCACTTCCCAGGCCCCTGTTTCAGCTTGCAGCTGTCTCAGCTTGTGGACATTATTCATGTTCTAACATTCCAGAGACATTGTATAGTATTACATGCTTTGTAAGCACCTAAAATAATTATAATAATTGTTAATTAGGCTGGACCTGTCCTAGCATCAACCCATCTAATTAGCCAAACAGTAATGGACCTCCTCAGAGGCTGAGCGTTGGGAGTTTAGTCAAAGGAGTTAAGGGAGACTTTGCACCTGCAGGTCCAATGCTCACACTGAACTGATCTCCCAGAGTGGTGAATATTAGCCCGATACTAAAAGGTCTTATTAAACAGAACAGATTAAAACACACTTGTCTTTTTTGGTAAAGTTGGCAAGTTTACTGGCAACTGCCAGTTCAGATGTCTGGTTAATGATAATTGATCACTTTAGAAAGGCATTTGACTATGTCTCCACTGCTGCTCTCCCAAGCTAAATGGAAACATGTCAAGCTGATAGACAGCCAACAAGAGGGAGGCAGAGTGGAGGCTGGTCAGTGTCCAGCCAGAGGCTATTTGGGCTATACTGATGACTTAGATGGCAGACCAAGGCTGCCATGAGTTATCTAGTTTATCTACTCCCTTTCACTGAGTGCTTTTTAAGGAGGGCATCTGTGTTAAATGGATTCCTGGTCGGTTCTGCCTCCTGCAGCTACAAATGACCCCTGGGCCCAGGGAGCACATGCCCCTGGCAGACAGAATCTGTTCTGCCCTAGAAGATGCCGTTAGCAACACAACCACCTGAAATCCAGAACAGTCTCCCGCCCTTTGGGGGGTAGTGATGCCAGGCATCTCATGCTCCAAATTCAACAAATGTTTCCATGGAGAGAAAATCTCCTTTCCGAGGCCTGCACTCCGGGCTGGCACTGAAGGAACATTTCCTTCTGGCGGATGCAAATGACAGAACTCCCACCTCACCAGAAGCCCCGCTGCCGTCATCCAAGATCACCACACACAAGCATCTGTGATCTCTCAGGGATCAGCCCCAGGAGGAGTGACTCAAACACACACAGCACTGTCCTTCTGGAGTCTTGTGCCAGGTCCCTGTGGCCTTGGATTTGCTTCAGGATCCTCACTTCTCCCACTTCACCAAAGTTGACTTCAGGTGTGATCATGGGGAGAGACCAGTCTGTGACTCTGTGAGGGTGTGTGTGAGCATGTCTGTGTGTTTGAATGAGTATGAGTCTGCCTGTGAGTGTGCCCCATGCAGGCATGTGTGTGGGTGCCTTATGCAGGTGTGTGTGTGAGTCTGTGTGTGTGCCCCATGCAGGTGTGTGTGCGGTGCCTTATGAAGGGGTGTGTGTGAGTCTGTGTGTGTGCCCCATGCAGGTGTGTGTGGGGTGCCTTATGAAGGTGTCTGTGTGTGTGTGTGTGTGCCCCATGCAGGCGTGTGTGTAGGTGCCTTATGCAGGTGTGTGCGTGACTCTGTGTGTGTGCCCCATGCAGGCGTGTGTGTGGATGCCTTATGCAGGTGTGTGCGTGACTCTGTGTGTGTGCCCCATGCAGGTGTGTGTGTGGTGCCTTATGAAGGAGTCTGTGTGTGTGTGTGTGTGTGTGCGCAATGCAGGTGTGAGTCTGCATGTGAGTATGCCTGATGCAGGTGGGGGGGTGCCTTATGCAGGTGTGTGTGGGAGTCTGCATGTGAGTGTGCCCCATGCAAGTGTGTATGTGTGTGGGTGGCTTATGCAGGTGTGTGTGTGTGTGTGTGTGTGAGTCCCTCTGCAGGTGTGCCCCATGCAGGTGTGCGTCTACGTGTGAGTGTGCTCCTTGCAGGTGTGTGTCATTCTGTGCACAAGTCTGCTCCTTGCAGGTGTGACTCTGTGTGTGAATGTGCCCTGTGTGCAAGTGAGTCTGTGTGCACCCTTTGTGAGCGTGTGTGAGTCTGTGAGTGTGCCCCTGTGTGAGTCTAGTGACAATGAGGGTATGAGTTGCACGAGCGTGCGAGTGCATGAGCATGACCGTGTGATCATGAGTGTGCAACTGTGTAAATGTGAAGGCACCACGTGCAGAGTGGGGCCCGGGGCTTTACAGCCAAGGGTTCTGGCTCCAGCGAACGTGCAAGGCCCCCGGCTCCGCGGGGGTGTGCTTGCCCTGGGGACCCACGGTGGGCGCCGCGGCCCCAAAGGCCGGTCCACGGTGGGATGGGTAGGGGGAGGGTGCGGCGCGCTGGTCGGTGCCTGAGTCCTGGGCCGAGGGCTCCGCAGATTTCTGGCTCCGGCCCAGCAAAGCGGCAAGCGGTGTTTCCCCCAAGTGAAGTTGCGCGCGCTCTGGGGTCTGGGAGCCAAGGCGTCCAGACTGGGGTCTCCTGGGGCCTGAGCGGAGATCGCAGCGCAGTGTGCACAGCTTCTGGCTGCGTGACGGTGCGGGCGGAGGGGAGTCGGAAGGGACGTCTGAAGCGCCCCCCTCGGGCCGCGGGGCCGGGGCGGGGCTGTGCTGGGAGCCGCCCCCGCCGCGCTCCGGGTCCCGGCCGCGCTGGCGCTTAGATGGGGGTCCTGCTGCCATACCCCGCTGCCCGCTGCAGTCCCGTTCGTGCGCGAGGGTCCTTCCGCAGCCCGGGTGAGAAGAGGGAAGGGCGGAAGGCGGTGTCTGCAACTAGGGGTCTCTGGGGAGGACCGGGGCTCTCGGAGAGAGGGGGTGAAATGCAGGCGCATCCTAGACAAGCTGCTGCCCTTTTCGGGGCCTCTGACGCCCCCACTGCCACCCGTCCACACAGGCGCGCGCACAGCTGCTCTCCTAGCCCTGCCTTCACCGGCCAGCCCCGGCCCTATGTGGGGAGAGGGGCCGCTCCGGCAGCCGCGAGTCTTGCGAACTCGGATAGCAAGCGCGCGTCCTGCGCCCTCGCGCCCCAGCCGGCCCGGGGCGCCCACCTTCGCTTGCCGGGCCGAGTCAAGAGGGGGGCTGGGAGCGCGGTCCGGTTAGTGGCCCTGGAGAGCAAGGACAGAGGGTCGTCCTCTAGGGTGGGGTGGGATCTCCCCTGCCCGAATGCTCCTCCAAGCCCTTGAGTCCCCGAAGACGCAGGCGTCCTTGCGCGTGGGCTCCCGGCGGCTTGGGGTGACCGGCTGAGCCCCTCCAGCCCGCCCCGTCCCCTCCAAGTCACAGAGCAAGGTAGCATTTGAGGTCTGTGGCTCAGGACCGCTTTGCCACCCTCCCCAAACCCTGCCCAGAGCTTGCCTTGGGCTCCGAAGGACCCGGCTGCCTTGAGAGTCCGGACAAGTCCTCCTTCCTGCCGCCTCCTCCGCTTTCCTCTGGCTGCGACCACCAGGGGATATCCGCTCAGGGCAGGTGTTTAGAGCAACCGGCCCGTTCTCCGAGCGCTTAAGGGGTGAGGCGAGTGCCCTCCTCGGCCTGCCCGGGGGCAGCTGCTACTAAACCGCTCAGCTATGCAGCCCCCAGGGGCCAGGAGGCCCTGGTCAGCAGTGTTTGCGCCACAGACTCCAGACAAGATCGGGGAAGGGGCTCTGCCGCTCATCCCCTGTCTCCTGGGATTGAGCAGGGGGGCAGCTGGCTCCCTCATATTCCTGGTCGGTCAGTGGATGGAATCGCTCGGGGGACTTATAAATTGCTAATGGGGACGGCATTGCGGCACATTTGGGGATGAAGTCCCGATGGCCATGCGCACCTGTTTCCTCATTCAAAGATGACCCCTTTGCACTTAGCACTCACCAAAGCCCCACAACATAGTCATAAGAATGCTAAGAGTTGTCTGTGCCCTAACTGGGGAAAGGTTTGGGGGACAGCTTTCGGACTCTTTCTAAGGTCAGGACCAATTTATATGTGCCACTTTGCAAGAGTTTTATTTTTAATATCTTGAAATTTCCGTAATTTAAGAAAAATTGATGTTTTTGTAGGCATGGGGAAAAAAGAAGAGAAGTGGGTTCTTTTCCAGCACAGATGCGGGAGGCTGTGTGCTTTTCCTTCTGTGCTCTGGGCAAGTCCTGCGTGCGCCAGATGCTTAGGAAATACATGGCAGTTGATTAATCATTCAAGTTATAATTAAGAGTCTTTCCCCAGCGTATGGCTGGGAGCTCCGAAATCATAATTACAGGTACAGGTGCCAAATTAATAGGTCATGTTGAACACAGAAGTTGGTAGGAAATGGTAAAATGTTGGGTTCTGGGTGCCTGGGGAGGACCTAGCCGTGGGGATCAGTACAGCCTCATCCTACTTCTGTCAGGCGTTAGGGCTGGTTGTCTGGAAGAAGTGGGTCTGACACAGGCATCAGGAGGGGCAGGAGGAGCAAGGGCTGCTTGAAGGGGGAGGGCACCCAGCTCTGCAGCCCCAGCAGGCATGTGGGGGTGGAGGAGGGCACAGATGGGCTGAGGGATGGGAAAAGGAGGGTGCAGGGAGCTGGCAGAGAAGGGCGGGTCCTCAGAGGCCACTTGTGTCTGAGGAATGGAGACATTTTAGGGCCAAAGCTCTGTGCAGGGCATCCTGTGGTGAGCAAAGGAACCAGTGTCCCCCACCCTTGAGAAGCCTAGCCACCTCATAGCACCCAGAAGCCAACATGCTTAGGATGCAGGTTCTCAGGCCCCGCCCAGACCAGCTGGACCAGCCCACCAAGATCTCTTGGACCAGAGCCTACCTGTGACAAGTGATGCTTGTGCACCTTTGAGTCTTCCTGGCAACAAAGAAGCATAACCACATCTCTTCCACAACCCAACAGCTTTCTGGAGGAATTTCAGCAGGTCCTCCTCCAGATGGAGCCAAGGCAAACAGGAGGGTGAGCTGATTCTTCTACCTGGAGCCATCCGGCATTACCTGTGGGCACCTGCAGATTTCTCTGGGCTCCACTTACCACGGAGCAGATTGGTTTATAAGAATAAACCTGAGGGCCCGGTGTGGTGGCTCATGCCTAGTCCCAGCGCTGTGGGAGGCGGAGCGCTGTGGGAGGCGGAGCGCTGTGGGAGGCAAGCCCGGTGGATTGCCTGAACTCAGAGGTTCGAGACCAGTATGAGCAGCAGTGAGCCAGGGTAAGACCCCATCTCTACTAACATCAAAGAGCCTGACGTTGTGGTGGGCATCTGTAATCCCAGCTACTGGGGAGGCAACGGGAAAGAGGACGGCCAGAGGAAGAAGAAAATGAACAACAAGAACAAAAAGGAGTACCTCAAATGAAGAAGAATGAACAAGCAAGCTGAAATTAAAAAAAAAAAAAAAAAAAAAAGAATAAACCTGAATACGCTCAGCACCTGTAGCTCAGCGGCTAGGGTGCCAACCACATACACTGGAGCTGGAAGGTTCAAATCCAGCCCAGGCCAGGCAAACAACAATGACAACTACAACCAAAAAATAGCCGGGCATTGTGGCAAGTGTCTATAGTCCCAGCTACTTGGTAAGCTGAGGCAAGAGAATCTCTTAAGCCCAGGAGTTCGAAGTTGCTGTGAGCTGTGGTGCCACGGCACTCTATCAAGGGTGACAAAGTGAGACGCTGTCCCAAAAAAAAATAAAAAAAGAATAGAATAGATCAGCGGCGCCTGTAGCTCAGTGGGTAAGGGTGCCGGCCACATACATTGAGGCTGTGGGTTCGAACCCAGCAAACAACTGCAACAACAAAAAGTAGCCAGGCATTGTGGCAGGTGCCTATAGTCCCAGCTACTTGGGACAGGTCTCCCAATTATGTGGCTTCGCTTGCCCCCCTCAAGTGAGAAGGCTGGACTTAATTATGTCTTGCTTCAGAGGAGAAACTTGCATCATAAAAAGAGAAATCAATAGGACATTAACACAAAAAGAAAACATAAATATTTTAATTTGATTGTGAGTTCAGAAAAAGGCTAATTGAAATGTAATGTAAAAATAGCACAAAGCCTTTACAGCTTTAGTCAGTAACAGAAGCCAAAACCATGTGACAGAATTTACAGAGTCAAGGTGCACACATGTGTGAAGGCAGCACACGCCCCAAACTCCAGGGTCCCATCAAGCCTGCATCCTCCTCACCCCTATAGAAACATGCGTCTCTTAATTCTGCAGCTCCTCTGTCCACCGAGGGCTACCCGCACCAGGTAACTGTGCCGTCTCCGTGCAGGTCCACACCTGTCCCCTGCTAATGCTCTCCACAGCAATTCCCAGAAATTAATGACCTTCTTGGATATTTTTAACCTTCTCAGATATTCAAGCAATGGATTTTAAATCTTAGATTGGACTCGGGTGGTGCTGAACATATGAAATCAAAGGCTAGAATTATGGGACTGCTGAGACTCAGACGCCCTCAGGCTATCTGAATGTGGCAGCAGTTTTTATTCTTGAGTGACTTAGCGCAGTGGAGAAGGTACTGTGATCCACGTGTACCTGAGCCAGCCTGCCCAGTGGCTGGGTGTGGCAGACAGATGCCCCTCCAACTGTGCTGGCTTCAGCAGGCCATGCTTTCTAGGTGGTCCCACCTCCGGGTAGAAGAAGTTGTTGTCTTGTGGCCCGGATGCCCCCACACCAGCCCTGGTTGGGGGAGGTGGTAGTTCCCAGACCCCTACCAGGGGCTCCCCTTGATGGATTAGGGTGGGTGGGCTGGAATTTGGATTCTCAGCACCTATCTAGGTGACTCTTGGGGAGTTTTTGAAATGCTGATTTGTGGATTGTGTAGCATTTTTGTAGCAAGATATAACAGAAAATATCAGGGTTTTCCATATTATTGGTTAGTTTTGTGTGTTCTTGACATAAAGTGTCTTTCTTACTGTGAGCTTAAAATTATGGACAGGCCCTACCCAAACCATGTGCAGCTAGAGGCTAGTTTCCCTTTCCTCTGAGCTCAGCACAGCGCAGTAGAGGAGGAGGCGCCACAGGGGCACTCAGAGGCAGGTGCAGTGGAGGCGGCCATCCCAGCCTGGCCACTCTGGCACCTGCAGTGCCAGAACCAGTGGCTCTGAGTCTGTCTATGCCCCTTGCACCTGCCCCAAGCAGGCACTTGGTCAGCCTCACTCAGGTCCTTGTCACCACATCTTCCTTCCCTAGCTCAGGGTCATACCTCAAGGACATCTCTGGCCCCTGAGCCGGGACATGGAGTCTCTCCAAATTGCTACTCCCCAGCAGCCAGCAGTTCCCGAAGATGCAACAGGGCCGAGGCAGACAGGCCTGTTACCTTCGCAGGAGGCTCCTTTCCCATTTCCTTCTTCCTGGGGTGGGAGTGTCTGTGCAGAGAAGCAAGGACAGGTCTATGATGAGTTTTATATTATTATATTTTATTTAATATCATAACAATGAATGCAGTGGAGTGGAAATGCTTTAATGAAATAAAATACTTAAAATTTAATGCCATTATGTTACATAGATCAGCTTTTAGTCCCAGGGTGGGACCTGTCTCCTTGTGCAGCCTCTTTGGTGTGTGATGGTGGTGTGCCAAGGAGGCAGAGCTGTGGGCTCCTGTGGCACCCAACATGGCTTTGTGTGCCAGCAGGCTCACCATCACCCCAGAAAATGACAACTCTGTGAACAACTTTTCTTGATTTAGTTTTCTTTTATTTTCTGCCAAAAGAAAAAAAAAAAAGACATCTTTTAGACGAGAGAAGGTAGGAAATATATATCACTGGCTTCTTTAACACTTGCCAAATTAGAAACAGAAATTCTAGAGTCAAAAAAATGCAGTGGGTAGGAGCTGGTGGGCAACGATCAGGAGAGGCAAGTTGTCTCGAGTCAGAACGTATTGCATTTCTAAGAAGCCTACAAGGTTGATCCATGTTCTTATGGCCGATCAAGTGGGGGCCCTGCCCACTGCAGGAGCCAGGGATGGCATCACCCCTCGCTGCAGGGTCCAGGATGCCAGACAGATGCCCAACATTCAGCTGCCTTCTGCAATGGTTCCCTTGGCTGTGTGGAGATCCATGTGGCTCCTCTAGATCTGAGTGGCCCGAGCAGAACACGGGCCCAGCTCTCCGAGTCCCCCCTCCTGGCTCAGCTCTGCCTTAAACCACTGTCACTCGCCTCTGCTTGACCTCTGCTTCCTTAGCCTATAAGAAAGAGGTGTTTGAAAGCATGTTATTCTGGCCCCTGCTGCCCAGCATAGCCATCTTTCCTGGGGATTGTGTGGGCTCCGTAGGGGCTCCATTGGGATCTTCGCGCCTGTGGTTAGACCCGCAGTTCCACCCTGACTAGCATGGTCAGAGCCCTCGAGAGATCTCAGTTGCACTCTGGCCCCACAGCTGTGGTTTTCCAGAGAGGGGTGCAGGGGGGCCCATGGGCAATATCTTCCTGGCAGACTGTTGCCCTCTGAGGAAATCTTTTAATAAAAAAGGGAGCAGTGTCAAAAAGAAGTCAGCCATGAGTCTAGAGGGGACAGGTGCAGAGAGAATCTGTTGTACCTCCAGGTATGGCAAATACAAGTTAAAAATGCCTTTGATTGCCTTTTCTTTCATTATAAAAGTGGTACACTTTCATCACAGAAGACTTAGAACTATAAAGAGAAGTATATTTTTTAATCTTGTGTAATATTACCCGTCCAGAAGCAATGACTGCTGATGTGTTAGGACAAGGCTTTTTCTTTTCAGTGTCTGTTACAGAATTACCACACTCATCCTTACCCTTACACACTCATATAAATATTTGGGATCATTTTATATCCTATTATATTGAGCAACACCCTTTTACATGGATTTGTCGAAATCTGCTGTGTGTCCTTTTTTATTTTTTGGCCGGGTAGATTGTTTCCAATTTGTTAATATTCCCAATACCACAATACTGGACGGTTGGTAAATAAGTCTCTGAAAAAACATTGAATTTAGTCAAAAGCTATAAGCACTAAGGCACTGGATGCCGACACTGGTTTGTCTCTCAAAAACGTTGTGCCCATGTGTCTCTCACACTCTCCTCCCTCTTGCCATGTTATGCATCAGCACTTTTAATCTTTTTAAATTTTCAAAACAAATAGCTTTTTGTTGTTGAAGTGATAGGTGAGACATTGATACTGACTGGAGGCTTGAGGGGGGTCTGGTGTTGGTGTGTGCTGCAGCTGATCACTGCCCAATAAGGCCCAACTTTTCCCTTCTTCTCTTGTCTGCTTTTGTGTGGCCATCTCAGTGCCTTCCACTCCACTGCCCCAGCCAAGTCCTCAGGACCATTCCCTCTGCTTCGTCCAGGCCCAGAGTCAGTTTAACCAACTTTTCTGAGTGTTTAGGGTTAGCTAGATTCTGTGCTAAGAGTGAGAACCAGAAAAATATCCCAGTCATCTAACATGTGAAGTCCATTTGTGAGGGAAGAGGAAATGTATTCAGATACACGCCTGGTGGGGAAGCAGGAGTCGGGACGGGCCTCAGTGAGGGCCCCAGCTCCTGTGGCTTCCTGCTGTCGGGGTGGCATGGCAATGAAGGAATAGCCCACACAGAATGGCTGGAGCTTGTCTCCTGGGGCTGCTTCCTACTCCTGAGTCTTTACTTTCATATCCAGGTGCCAGGCGGCTTTTGCCAAAAGTCTTTACTGTGCCTGGTGGGACTCTGGTCCCCTGTTCAAAGTAGCTTGGTCCTGCCCATGAGGCTCGCAGAAACTGTGTGTTCCTGGTCAAGGCTGCTGGGTCTCTGGATGGCCACCTTGTCAAGGGTCCAGGGGTGAGGACACAACTGGGCCCACCAGCTTTCATGGATGGCCTCAGGGTTCCTTGAGGCTCAACCATCTCTAAGAACTACTCCAGGGTCCTGCAATCTGCCTTTGACTCCAGCCAGGCCTGGAGAAGGAAGCATTTCAGAGTCAGAGATAGTGGTTTTCTCTCAAATAATCCTTCTTTAAAAACTGTGGAAAAATTAATATTTGGTAGGAGGAAGCTTCGGAACAAGGATTCTCTATACTCTTCCTTAAAGTGTTTTGATTATGGATGAAATGTCCTCTTTTTTTCCTTTTCAGTACTTGTGAATTTCCTTTAAGACTAATAATTGTGGCCTTTTCTCAGACTGAAACCAGAAGCAAATGTTTAAAACCTCCCTGGCTTTTTTTGCATACGTGGACAGGATCATAAAGTTCAGATAAGCTAAAAAGCAAATGAAAAGGAACAAAGTTGGAGTGTTCACGCTACTTACTAAAATTTACTATAAAGCTAGAGTAATCAATATAGTGTGATATTGACCTAAGGCCAGACATACGAATAAATGAAATAGAATTGAGAGTCTAAAAATAGAACCACACATCTGTGGTCCGCTGACTTTTGGCAAGAGTGCTAAGACCTTTCAGTGAGGGAAAGAACAGCCTCTCAACAAACGGTGCCAGAACAACTGGATTCCACATGCAAGAGAATGAATATCCAAAATGTCCATGATACAATAAGTAAAATCATTCAACAGAACCAAGAAAACCAAGATATAAATTAAAAAAGACAACTAACAGACAACAATACCAAGATGAATCAGACACTGGGATTATATGCTTAATATTTTAAAGTGGCTTTCACCAATCAATTATGGGTTTAAAATACTTCAGCAATCACTCATGGGTTTTTCTGAAACAAATGAAAGAACAGAGAGCCTAAGCAAAGAAGTAAACATATAAAAAAATGAAATTACAGAACTGAAAAATATAATAACTGAATTAAAACTTGCTGTAGGGGGTGAAAGCAGAGAGGATATGGCAGAAGATGGAATAAGAGAACTTCAGGACAAATAAATACAAACTACTCAATATCAGGAAGAAAAAAGACTGAAAGAAAAAGAACAGTCACAGACCTGTGTGACGATAATTAAAGTATCAACATTCATATTATGAGGTCCCACAAAGATAAAAAAAAAGAGAGTGGGGCTGAAAAAATAGTTGAATAAAGAATGCTTGAAATCTCCCAAATTTGACAAAAGACATAAACCACAGATTCAAGAAGCACAATGACAACAGGAAAATCTCCAAATGCTTGGAAATTAAATAACATATTTTAAAATTATCTATGGATTGCAAAGGAAGTTACAAAGGAAATTTTAAAATACACAGAACTAAATGAAAATGAAATTATAACAGAACAACACATGTGTGGCTTAAGCGGCTAAGGCGCCAGCCACATACACCTGAGCTGCTGGGTTCGAATCCAGCCTGGGCCCGCCAAACAACAATGACAGCTGCAACCAAAAAATAGCCAGGCATTGCACGAGTGCCTGTAGTCCCAGCTACTTGGACAGAGGCAGGAGAATCTCTTGAGCCCAGGAGTTGGAGGTTGCTGTGAACTGTGATGCCACGGCACTCTACCCAGGGTGACAGCTTGAGGCTCTGTCAAAAAAAAAAATCTGGTATACAGCCAAAATAGTTCTGAAAGGAAAATTTATAGTACCAAATGCTCACAAAATTAGAACAGAGGAAAGTTCTCAATAATAAGTCGCAAAATTGAATTAATTCTTTAAAAACTCCTAAAAAAGAAATCTATAGGCCTAGGTGGTTTTACTAGAAAATTCAAAGAATTTATTCTATGAAATAAGAGGAGGGAATAATTCCTAACTTTATGAGGTCAGCATTACCTCATGATCACACTAGATAAAGACAGTACAAAAAAGAAAATTATAGATCAATATCTCTCATGAATTTAGATGCAGAATCATCAACAAAATATTACCAAATTAGATCCACAAAGTATAGAGTTGCTGAGACCAAGTGAGATTTAATCCAGGTGTGCAAGACTGGCTCAACTTTCAGAATTAGTTGGTATAATCACCTTATCAACACAACAGATACATAATCATATCAGTTAATGCAGAAAAGTTAATGCATTCTTTTGACAGAATCCACACCCACTTGTAATTAAAACTACCCCCAAAACTAGAAGTAGATCCTCAAACTAATAAAGATCATCTACAAAACAGCTAACATGATTCATAAGGGCTCAAGACCAAAAGCCTCCCCTCTGAGACCAGAAGCATAGCCCCGACATCCACTCTCCCCACTGTTTAACATAGCACAGGAAGGTAAACAGGGCAAGAAAGGGAAATAAATGGCACACAAATTTAAAAGGAGAAAGAAATATAACCCTATTTGCAAATGACATGACTATTCAGATATTTCCAAGAAATGTACCAAAAACCTTTCCTAGTACCAATCAATGAGTTCAGCAAAAGTGCAGGGTAAAAGATTAAAACAAAAAACAAATTGCTTAAAGCCAGGTTTGGTGTCTAATGCCTATAGTCCCAGCTACTTGGGAGGCTGAGGCAGGAGGATCACTTGAGCCCAGGAGTTTAAATCCAGCCTGGGCCACATAGCAAGACCCTATCTCTTAAAAAAAATTGTTCAAAAAATTGCTTGCATTTCTGTATACCACCAATTTACACGTGAAGCCAAAACTAAAAACAAGACTATATACAATTCCTTCAAAAAGTTAAATAAGTATAAATAATATAAAACATCTCCAGAATTGATCTACTACAGATTATAAAATGCTGATATAAGATATCAGAGCAGACATAAATAAATTGAAAGATAAACCACATTTTAGTGAAGTATCACACACAGGAAAGGAGAAGTATGAATCCTATGTACTCAATTTTGATATGAGGACAATTAATGACAATTAATGACACAGTGGGGCATGGGGGAAGGGGGGACCAGACAGAGAAGGAGGGAGTGGGTGAGGGATAGGAAAAGAGGAAGAAAAAAAAAGACAAGAAAAGAAAATAGTGACTAATTTTCACATAAATTGGATTTAATTTTGACCAAAGTACATTATTTAAACATTAATTTTTAATTCAACTTGTTAATATGTTGTTTGGGAT
>CAUYPK010053408.1:0-14005 GCA_963574355.1 Loris lydekkerianus | reverse complement strand
TGGGATTTGATCAAACTAAAAAGCTTCTGCACAGCCAAGAACACAGTAAGTAAAGGAAGCCAACAGCCCTCAGAATGGGAGAAGATATTTGCAGGTTATGTCTCTGACAAAGGTTTAATAACCAGAATCCACAAAGAACTCAAATGCATTAGCAAGAAAAGAACAAGGGATCCCATCACAGGCTGGGCAAGGGATTTGAAGAAAAACTTCTCTGAAGAAGATAGGCACACAGCCTTCAGGCATATGAAAAAATGCTCATCATCTCTAATCATCAGAGAAATGCAAATCAAAACTACTTTGAGATATCATCTAACTCCCGTGAGACTAGCCTATATCACAAAATCCCAAGACCAGAGATGTTGGCATGGATGCGGAGAAAAGGGAACACTTTTACACTGCTGGTGGGAATGCAAATTATTACATTCATTCTGGAAAGATATATGGAGAACACGTAGAGATCTAAAAATAGAACTGCCATTCAATCCTGTAATTCCTCTACTGGGCATATACCCAGAAGACCAAAAATCACATCTTAACAAAGATATTTGTACCAGAATGTTTATTGCAGCTCTATTCATAATTGCTAAGTCATGGAAATATCCCAAGTGCCCATCGATCTATGAATGGATTAATAAATTGTAGTATATGTACACCATGGAATATTATGCAGCCTTAAAGAAAGATGGAGACTTTACCTCTTTTATGTTTACAGGGATGGAACTGGAAAATATTCTTCTTAGTAAAGTATCTCAAGAATGAAAGAAAAATTACCCAATGTACTCACCCCTACTATGAAACTAGTTTAGGGCTTTCACATGAAAGCTGTAACCCAGTTGCGACCTGAGAATAGGGGGAAGGGGTAGAGGGAGGGGAGGGATGAGGGAGGTGGGTAGAGGGAGGGGGACTTGTGGGAATACACCTGCGGTGCATCTTTCAAGGATATATGTGAAACTTAGTAAATGTAGAATGTAAATGTCTTGCCACAACAACTAAAAAAACACCAGGAAGTCTATGTAGACCTGTGTGATGAAAATGTGTCAAACGGTTTATGAAACTAGTTTATGATGCCCCATGATCATATTGATGTGCACAGCTAAGATTTAATATAATAAAAAAAAATTCAGAAAAAAATGCAGGAAAAAAAAAAGTAAAAATAAAAGATCTCTATTTTATGTTAATTATTACTGAGGCATGGAAGGAGTTAATTGACTTGCTCAAGATCAAATAACATAATGAGGCATTTATGATGTGGAAAACAGTTCACCACAAATTGTAATGACACAAACCCAGGAGCCAAGTTGAATTTTACTGTTTCATTTTTACATTATTTTATGAACCACAACTCTTATACTGTATGAACATAATTATATTTTATCATATCCATCTCACTCTATAATGCTACACATATTATGTTCAAATACTGTTTTTTGAATATTCATAAAAAAATTTTGGCTTAATTCCATGAAAGAAGTCATACCAAAGTCAGTTCAACAAACTTATTGTAAGAATGGAAAAGCAAGTATCCAATATACTCAATACTTATATGAAACCACCACGTGAATAACTGGTGACTCTGCATTTATTGTTTAAAATATTCAGAATTCATTCTAAATATTGAAAACATACAGGTTTTAAAAGTGGAACTATACCCAATCTTCATTACTAGGGATTCAGAAATCTACCTAAGAATCATCTAAATAAACAATGGAAAATTGGATTTTACTTCAGCCTAGAGCCTGATTAAAAATAAACAGTTAAATTCCATCTCTGTATCAAATTCCAGTGGACTGGTTGTGTCCTTTCAATGCTGTTATCAAATATACAGGCTTTATACTAATATTAACTTGTATATATCTTAAGTTAAGTTCAATTTCTTTAGATCGTATTTCATTAGGAGATCCGCAAGTAAACTAAATATTAAATTTGGATTAATTATTTGCTTCATTTATGTTTATAACTGTTTTTTCTTAATTTTTAATAGAAATTTAAATTAATAACTGAAAAAGCCATTGGAAGTATAATTTAAAAGACCACTCAGCTGTATGGCAGAGACAAAAATCAACTAGTTATAGTTTCCATAAATAGAAGTAAATTATTAACAAATAAAAGTGAAAATTGTGCTGTTTTTTTTTTTGTTTGTTTTTTTTTGAGGAATAAGTTTTTAGTTTTAGGAGGAAGATTAGTACAGGTTGCTTTAATTTATAACTATTCTTTAACTACTGACTTTTTTTGTTCCCATTTTAATTAATTATTTTGTTAACAAATAAAAATTGTATTATGTACACTTGAAAATATGAAATATGTATGCAGTGTTGAATGGATAAATCAAATGATTTAAAAGAGGTGTTACCTCTTATAGTTACCATTTGTTTGTAGTGAGAACACTTAAAATCAACTCTCTTAGTGGTTTTCAAAAATACAATACTATTAACTATAGTCTTCTTGTTAAGCTATAGCTCTCTTGAATGTATTCTTCCTATCTAACAGATAAATTTTATATCTTTTGGCCAAGCTCTATCCCCAACACTCTTCTGGTATCCTCCATTCTATTATCTTCTTCTATGAGTTCAAAATTTTGGAATTCAGTATATAAGATGATATAACATATTTTTATGTGCCAGGCTTATTTCCTTGGCATAATGGTGTCCACAATCATCCATGTTGTCATAAATGACAGAATTTCATTCTTTATAAAGGCTGAATAGTATTCCTTTGTGTATCTATACCACTTTTCCTTTATCCATTCAAGTGATGATGTACATTTTAGGTTGTTTCCACATCTTAGCTATTGAAAATAATGCTGCAATGAACATGGAAATACTAATATATTTTTGAGTCTTGATTGCAACTTTTTAAATAAATATCTAGAAGTGAGATTCCTAGATCACATGGTAGTTTTATTTTTAATTTTTGATAAACTTCTTATTGTATTCTATAGTGGTAGCAGCATTTTGCATTACCACCAAATGTGTACAAGTATTTCAATATCTCCACATCATTATGCCTAAATTGGCATCGCTCATGGCTTTCAAATATGGATTTTCATATTAGTCTTGTATGGAAAGGCCAAGAGATCAGAAGGTTATTTTCAATGAAAAGATAGTCTTTTATGCTTACAGGTTCTATGAGGAACAAGCATGCTTTGCCATGGTGGAGAGCATGTATGAGGAAGTCTGCTTTGGTCATCAAGTACAGGGAGATGGGGGAAATTGTGGACAAGAACTTTTATTGGGATTTCCCTGAGACGTAATGAGTAAGGCAGTGGTAAGCAGGCTTAATATTGGTTAATTTGAATAATTTTAGCCAAATATGGGGCATGGGGTTGTCCCTAGTTTAGTACCTGGCCTTGGGGTCATTAGGGGAGATAAATCATGGCCTTGAGTTTGCCAAATAAAAGAGACAGTTGTGGATGTGCTCTCTGAATTGTTTGTTTTGCAATAGGAAAGCATGCTTGCAGGTTAGTTGTCTATAATCTTGGAATTAGCTAGTCCTGGAGGGGCAGTTCCTTCATGGTTAGTAAGTTCCCAGACATCATGGAAGTAGAATACAGAAAACAAAATATGTAGCTAATACATTGATTTCTTCTTCCAAATCTGTCCCTCTTTTAGAATTTTCCATATCAGTAAGTATAAGCTCAATTTTTTCATTTGCTCATGTATTTGAAGACTAATTGTTGAACCTTTTTTATCTCAGCTTTACATTTAACTCAACAACTAATGCTGACATTTCTACAATATAAATATATCCAGAATATGGCCATTTCTCATTATGCTATTATTTCTGTCATCTGCATTGAAGTTTAGTTAAAGTAAATATTATCTGTTACTTGAATTACCACAGTAGTTTCAGTAGTCTCATAACTGGTTTTCTGGCTTTCAGTTTTGCTCTGGACATAATCACACAGCAACCAAAGCAATCTTTTAAAGTTAGAACAAAAATTAGATCACTTAATCACCTAAATCTTATAATGACTTACAAGGTCTCACATGATCTGGCTTTTATCAAATCTTTCGCTTTATCTTCTACAACAGCTCCTTCAGTGTTATAGTTACACTAGCCTCCTTGATGTTTTTTGATCATGTCAAATTTCTTTCCTCTTCAAGTCCTTATGCTTTCTGTTTCCCCAAATGTTTGCATAGCTTATTCCCTCATTTCCTTCAGGTCTCTGCTGAAAAACCACTTCATCATTGAGGATTTCTATGGTGCTCCTTGATCAAATAATAGCCCTTCCTTCCCTACATTGCTCCTTGTATTCCTTACTCCATTATTGTGTATCTCTACAGCACCTAATCAATGGGACCTAGTATACATTTGCTAATTTTTTTATGATCTGTGTTCCCTATAAGGATGTAAGATTATGCAAGAGACTTTGTAGATTGTATTTTTTACAATAATTCTGATATCTAGAATAGTGAATAACATACAATAAGTGTTAATTAATATTTTTAAATGTTTCTATTTTAATAATTCCTGCTTTGGGTATCTTGAAATCTTACATTCACCAAGCTATTATCCAACTGGGACAGAAGAACACCTGTATCTTAATGAATAATTAGGAATAGTAATAGATTAAGAGTCAGTAGATCTGAGCTTTAGTATTAAATCTGCTCCCTATAGTATATTGATTTGATCCTGGTCACATTCACATGGCAATTTAATTTACTTTATTAATCACTGAAATTTTATCAAGCTTTTGACACATTTTTAGGTGGTTATTCTATAGAGGTAAATTTAACATTATTTTGACTTTTGTGAGGGGTCATAATTTAGAAGTAAATAATTTTCAATATAGTTATTATAATGCTGCTAATAGAGACATTTCAAATTAAGCTGTTATCAGCTTAAAATAGGCAGATATAACTATAAGAAGTCTCATAGCAATGGCACATAAAAACATGTAATAGATATACTGAAACAAAATAAATGAAGCAAAGCATATCACAAAAAATTACCAAAAAACCATTAAAGATAGCAACAGAATAAGAAAGTAACAAAGAAACTACAAAATAGTAGTAGTAGTAACAGAAAGTTAATAGTAAGCCTCAACCTGTTAATAATTACTTTGAATGTCAATAAATTACATTCTCTAATAAAAAGACACAGATTGGTTGAATGGATACAAAATTAGATCCAATGTTATGCTACCTAAAAGAGTCATTTTAGACTGAAAATAGAGGGATGGAAAAATATATTTTATGCAAATGATTACTCAAAGAGCTTGAGGGTGACTATTTTTATATAGGACAGCATAAACTTTAATTCAAAAATTGTGCAAGAGAAAAAAAAAACAAGGTTTTTATAGAATTAAAAGTGGTCAGTTTATCAAAAGAATATAACAACTGTAAATATATATGAACCCAATCTTGAAGCCACACATCTATAAAGCAAATATTAACAGAGTTAGAAGGAGAAATAGGCAAAAATATAATCATAGCAGGAGAGTTAAACACCCTACATTCAACAATGTATAGATCATTCATACAGAAAACCAATAAAGTAACAGTTAACTTGACCTTTACTTTAGATCAAATGGACCTACCAAAAGTACACATAACATTCCTTCTAATTGCAGCAGAATACACATACAGCTCAAGTGCAAACGGAACTATTTCCATGATAAACTATATGTTAGGACACAAAACAAGTCTTAACAAATTCAAAAAAATTAAGATAACATCAATTCAACCCCAATGGTGTAAAACTAGAGATCAGTAATAAGAGAAAAGGTGGAAAATTAATAAGAGAAAAAGTGGAAAATTTATAAACATGAAGTCTAAAAGAAGAGCCCTTATGACCTAAATATCTACCATTAAGCCCCATTTTCCAACACTGTTACATTGGGGATTAAGTTTCTAACACAGGAATTTTTTAAGAGGTGCAAATTCAAACCATGTGTCTGATAAGGAGTTAATATCCAGATTGCAAAAATTTCAATAACAAAAAGGACAAAAACAAACAAAACCCACATATCCCATTTAAAAAATGTCCAAAGGACCTACATTTTTCAGAAGAAAGTGTTTTTTCTGAAGAAGCCATACACATGGTAACTGATATATGAAAAGGTGCTCAACATCAGTAATCATCAGAAAAATGCAAATAAAAACCAATGTGAGCTACTCCCTCAATATGTTAGGATGGCTATTATCAAAAAGCTACAAGATAACTCTTTGAGAGAATATAGATAATAGCAAACCCTTGTATGCTGTTGGTGAGAATGTAAATTTATACAATCATTATGGAAAACAGTATGCAGTTTTCTCAAATAAATTAAAAATAGAACTATCACATGATCTACATTCCTACTCTGGATATACATCAAAAGGAAATAAAATTACTATCACAAGAGATATGTGCATTACCAAGCTCATGTAGTATTATTCACAATAGCCAAGATATCATGTCAGTCTACATGACCATTGGCAGATGAGCAATTAAAAAAAATATGACTATATATATATATATATATATAGTATAGTAAGTCAAAGTTATAAATGTGCCCACCACCAAAAAAGCACACAATGTATCAATTAGGGGTGATCTTATATATATATATATATATATATATATATATATATATATATATGATATTTAACCAATAAGCAATATTAAGCCTCAGGAAAAGAAAGCTTGTCATTTGCAGCAACAAGGATTTGGTTCCACATAAAAGGACATTGTTCCAAGTTTTATTCCACTGGTTTTGTTCAAAATTAAAGAAAATTCAAACTCATAGAAACAGACTAGAATGGTGGTTGGCAAGGACTGAAGGAGGTGTTGGTCAAAGTATACAAAGCCTTGCTTATACAGTATAAATAAGTTCTAAAGATCTAAATTCTAATGTACAGCTGGTGCCAGGAAGGGTATGTTAACCATTGTGATGAAAATATGTCAAATGGTATATAAAACCAGTGTATGGTGCCCCATGATTGCATTAATATACAGAGGTATGATTTAATAATAAAAAATAAATAAATTAAATAAAATAAAAAAGTATACCCTATTGTACGCTTGATATTTGCCAAATTTAAATGTTTCCACCACAAAATATGGTAATGGTGTGAAATAAGGTATATGTTAATTACTTTGTAGAAATCATTTCAAAATGCAAATGTTTTTCAAACATAACATTTTACACCTTTAATATATAAAATTTTTATTTGCCAATTATATCTTAATGTATCTAAAACAGGTAAGTTCACCCCTAATTGATACATTGTGTGCTTTTTTGGTGGTGGGCACATTTATAACTTTGACTTAACTGCACAAATGCAATTCATATAACCAAAATTTTGTACCCCTGTAGTGTTCTAAAATTTATACAAAGATGACATGAACTCCAAGTTATAAAATAAGAATAATAGTTGCTTCAATGCAGGGATAGTATAACTTTCAAATAAAAAAAATAAAGTAGAGTTTTGAGCTTTGAAAATGGCAAAGCATTTTACAATTTTTGGGCAATATTGTAGGGATCTCATATTGTCGATTTATTTTATTCCACTTTTGTCCTCAGAATTTTTATTTTCATAGAGGCTTTTATTAAATTTCTATTGTTTCACTTGCTAAGCCTATCAATAAATCATTGCCTTATTTGTTTCATTCTGTATTGCTATATATATATATATGTTTTTTTCTTTTACATTTTTTAGTACTAGGTAAAATGAACTGTAATTGCAAGTTGTGTCCTTTTATACTTTACTTCTATCATATTATAAGACATAGTATGTAAATGATAGACATTTAAAAATATTTAAAAGGACTAAGTAAGAAAAGTTGAATATTTCACTCTAGTTTTATTTTTTGAAAGTTAACTTTTACTTATTTCACAATTCTTAATAATTGAATACCTAGCAAGTACATCTTTATAGTGAAGATGCTACAAAACAACAAAAGCCTGTAATGTTGATAGGATAGTGAATAGGATTAAGCAAGGCTTAATTTGTTACAGGTCTTGCCACTGGTTTTGTTCAAAATTAGATGTACCTCTGCCAAAGTGTCAGGGCATTCCCCTTATGAGACACTATATAACAGGCCTCCATCAATCCTATGTGATCTACCAAGGACTCTAAATAACTAGGAGAAACTGAATTGCACAGGTAGTTAGAAGCCCTAGGAAGAGTAGCAAAGAGGATCTTCACTTGAGTAATTGACTGGGCTCCAGTTAGTCCTTTTGTGCCTGTTCATTCTTTCTCTCCAGGAGACCAAGTCAGGGTCAAAGACTTGAACATGGTCCCCCTCAATCCCAAATATAAGGGCCCCTATACTGTCATCCTGATGACACCCACAGCAGCAAAAGTGGAAGAGATCCCCACCTGGATTCATAACAGCAAGTTGAAGACAGGTTCACCAACTCAGTGGAAGACAAAACCAGATCTGGTCAGCCCCTGCAAAGTGACACTAAAGTGATCAATATGCCCTGCTCCAGCCAAAAAGTGGAAGCTGGCTCATTGATGGAAGACTAAAGCTTGAGGACATCTATCATGGGACTCATCTTAATTGGACCTTGGACCTTGGGAAAAGGGGAGGAAAAGTGTAATTTTTGTGCTCACATTACTAAAGTAGGGCAAAATATGATGACCATATTACTCTTTTACAATTTCAATGAATGTGAGGGCATCCACAAAGAGACTTGTACTTATAATCAAACTCAGTATGCTGTGTGTGACCCAGGAAATAATATCTTACATATGTTATAATCCATTTTAACCCCATGAATACCACCTTTGAAATATGGATTAGCAGCAATGACAAGGTCCTGGGTAACTGCTTAATTATCAAAACAAAATAAGGGGGATCCTGACCCAAGAGGTGAAAATTTATTTTGATGTATGTGATGCAATTAGCTTAAATACTATGGGAATTTCATGTGGGTTGCTAAGCTGGGAAAGGGGCTACATGCTTAAAGACATGTACTTGTGCTAAGTTAGCTTTATTGAGTGGTGGAATTGGGGTCAAGTTAAATGGGCTACCTATAAATCAGAACATACAGCCTCCATACTCCTAAAAAAGGGAAGGGGTTCTTCAAACTGGAAGAAACATCATTGCACCCCTATGAAATTAACACTAACATTACCTCAGGATACCAGCAGCTGGAAGGAGGGAAACAGGCTGTGCCTTTGAATACATGGTAAAGGGGGAGAAAACAGAGTAGACATTACTATTAAAAGAGTTATTACCAATCAGAAGAGAGCCAATTATCAAGTCTTCCAGTTGTTCTAGGAGGAGGCCACCAGACCCATGCCCCAGACTCCACATAATGCCAAAAATTTATTATTGGGACTGGCTGAGTTCATAGCTCTGTCTCTAAATGTTTCATAATGTTATGTGTATGGAGGAACCATTATGGGGGTCCAGTGGCTGTGGGAAACAAAAGAGTTGCTACCTCATGAGGTTATCAACATCACAATCCACAAAAGCCCCCTCCAAATGAAGGTTTTGGGGTCCTAAGATCTTCCATCTTAGGTAAATATTACCTTGCCAGGTGGGGAGAAACTTCTTATCTATTGGAGAGCTACCTTGTCTGGAACAAAATATTTACAATCCCTTGAGAAAAAGCAAATGGTGGGGGAACTAATAGGAGTAAGAAAAATCCTCTTAGCAGATTTACCTTCTGAGTGAGGTATGGGAGGACGTGGGGAGTTAAGAGATTGGACAGCCCCAGCTAGGCTGTATGAGATATTCAGGAATAAGGTATATGCCTGTCTTCCCAATGAATGGATTGGTAGCTGTATAATAGGGGTCATCAGACCCTCATTTTTTTCAGTTGCCACTCAAGACTGGAAAATTATTTGGCTATCAAGTCTCTTCCACTTTATCCTGTCAAAGGAGGGAAATTATGATAGGAAACTGGAAAGATAACTAGTGGCACCCTGAAAGGATAATTCAGTACTATGAACCAGCTACATGGGCCAAGGAAAGGTCATGGGAATATTAAACACCTCTTTTACATGCTGAATCTTATAATTAGATTACACGCAGTACTTCGAATTATAAACAATGAAAGGGGAAGAGCACCAATTCTTCTAGCACAACAGCAAACTCAATTTTGAAATGCTGTCTATCAAAATATACTGGCTCTGGATTACCTATTAATCTGACAAGGAGGGGTTTGTGGAAAATTCAACTTAACAAACTGCTGGTTTGAAATCAGTGAACAAGGGAAGGACATAGATGATATAGTGAAAAGAATCCAGACATCGATCCACATCCCATTGAAAACCTGGAGTGGATGGAGCCCTCAAAGCTAATGAGGAGGATGGTTTTCAGCCATTGGAGGTTTTAAACCCTGGTTGAAGGAGTGTTAGCCATCATCGGAATTTGCTTAATTATTCCCTCTGTCCTCCCTCTAGCAGTCAGGGCTGTCCTAGGGAAGAGGCAGCCTGTAAAAGTGTCTTCCTAGTCAGTGTCAGCATCATTCTGTGATCCTGGAAGTGGGAGCTGAAGAAAACAAGTGGAGGGGCTCCAGGAGCCCTGCCATGGCTGGACACAGCTTGTCACACACTCTAGGGCTATAGTGCCTGAGGTGGGAGATATATAGCCTTAGCTCGCAGCTTTTCTCCTCCTACCTGGTGGGGAAAGACACATCACCTCTTCCCTCAGCTTCTCTCTTTGATAGGACAAGAGACTGAGTGGTGTGGTTAAAGGAAGAGAGAAGGAACCAAGTGTACTGCAGGGGCTATTCCCCAGTAGGAACAGACAGTGAGGATCTCCTCCAGCAACCTTACAGTGATGTGGTATAATTGAGCCTATTATCATGTAATTAAACTTGCAAATTTCCACCCAGTGAGTTCTTCAAGAAGGTTTGAGGGAAGAAGCACGCTTTTTAAAACATTTTGTTACATAACCTCAACCTGTGAATTACTCCAGAGGCAGGAGACAATAGCCATTTCTGCTGACAGTAAGGTAGGACAAACCCAGTAGCTTAGTTAGCCTGCAAAAGTCAGTGGGTTCAGACTTCCGGGTCTTTTCCAGACTCATGAAGAGGGACACATAACACTCTTTTTTTCTTAAATTAAATCATAGTTGTATACGTTGATATGATCATGGGGCATCATACACTAGCTTCATATACCGTTTGACACATTTTCATCACACTGGTCAAGACAGCCTTTGTGGCATTCTTTCAGTTATTGTGCCAAGACATCTACATTCGACATTTACCAAGTTTCACATATACCCTAGTAAGATGCACCTCTGGTGTAATCCCACCAATCCCCCTCACTTCACCCACCTCTCCCGTCCATCCCCTCCCTTTCCCCCTTCCCCTTATTCTTAGGTTGTAACTGGGTCATAGCTTACATGTAAAAGCCCTATATTAGTTTCATAGTAAGGCTGAGTACATTGGGTACGTTTTCTTCCATTCTTGAGATACTTTACTAAGAAGAATATGTTCCATCTCTATCCATGTAAACATGAAAGAGGTAAAGTCTCCTTCTTTCTTTAAGGCTGCATAATATTCCATGGTGTACATATACCACAATTTATTAATCCTTTCATGGATCAATGGGCACTTGGGCTTTTTCCATGACTTAGCAATTGTGAATAGGGCTGCAATAAAAATTCTGGTACAGATATCTTTGTTATGATGTGATTTTTGGTCTTCGGGATAGATGCCCAGTAGAGGAATTACAGGATTGAATGGCAGATCTATTATTAGATCTGTAAGTGTTCTCCATATATCTGTCCAAAAGTAATGTATTAATTTGCATTCCCACCAGAAGTGCAAAAGTGTTCCCTTTTCTCCACATCCTCGCCAGCATCTCTGGTCTTGGGATTTTGTGATGTAGGCCAGTCTCACTGGAGTTAGATGATATCTCAAAGTAGTTTTGATTTGCATTTCTCTGATGGTTAAAGATGATGAGCAATATTTCATATGTCTGAAGGCCATGCGCCTGTCTTCTTCAGAGAAATTTCTCTTCAAATCCCTTGCCCAGGCTGCGAGGTGATCCCTTGTTCTTTTCTTGCTAATGCATTTGAATTCTCTGTGGATTCTGGTTATTAAACCCTTGTCAGAGACATAACCTGCAAATATCTTCTCCCATTCTGAGGGCTGTTTGTTTGCTTTACTTACTGTGTTCTTGGCTGTGCAGAAGCTTTTTAGTTTGATCAAGTCCCAGTAGTGTATTTTTGAAACTGCTTCAATTGCCTGGGGGGTCATCCTCATAAAAAGCTCACCCTGACTGATTTCTTCAAGGGTTTTCCCTGCACTCTGCTCTAGTATTTTTATAGTTTCATGTCTTAAGTTTAAATCTTTAATCCAGTGAGAGTCTATCTTAGTTAATGGTGAAAGATGTGGGGCCAGTTTCAGTCTTCTACAGGTTGCCAGCCAGTTCACCCAGCACCATTTGTTAAATAGGGAATATTTTCCCCACTGAGTGTTTTTAATTGGCTTGTCAAAGATTAAATAACGGTAAGTAGGTGGATTCATCTTTTGGTTCTCTATTCTGTTCCAGACATCTACTTCTCTGTTTTTGTGCCAATATCATGCTGTCTTGATCACTATCAATTTGTAGTATAGTCTGAGGTCTGGTACCGTGATTCCTCCTGCTTTGTTTTTGTTTCTGATAATGTCTTGGCTATTCAAGGTTTATTCTGATTCCAAATAAAACAAAGTATTGTTTTTTCCAGATCTTTAAAATATGACAGTGGAGCTTTAATAGGGATTGCGTTGAAATTATATATTGCTTTGGGTAGTATGGACATTTTAACGATGTTGATTCTTCCCAGCAATGAGCATGGTATGTTTTTCTATTTGTTAACATTTTCAGCTATTTCTTTTCTTAGAGTTTCATAGTTCTTTTTATAGAGATCTTTCACATCCTTTGTTAGATAAATTCCCAAATATTTCATCTTCTTTGGTACTACTGTAAATGGGATAGAGTCCTTAACTGTTTTTTTCATCTTGACTATTGTTGGTGTATATAAAGGCCACCAATTTATGAGTGTTGATTTGGTAACCTGAGACACTTCTGTATTCCTTGATCACTTCTAAGAGTTTTGTAATAGATTCCCTAGTGTTTTCCAGATATACAATCATATCATCTGCGATGAGCAAAAGTTTGATCTCTTCTGACCCTATATGGATACCCTTGATTGCCTTTTCTTCCCTAGTTGCGGTGGCCAAAACTTCCATTACAATGTTGAAAAGCAATGGAGACAATGGGCAGCCTTGTCTAGTTCCTGATCTAAGTGTAAATGATTCCAATTTAACTCCATTCAATATGATATTGACTGTGGGTTTTCTGTAGATGGTCTCTATCAGTTTAAGAAATGTCCCTTCTATACCAATTTTTTAAGTGTTCTGATCATGAACTGATGCTGCATATTATCAAAATCTTTTTCTGCGTCGATTGAGAGAATCATATGGTTTTAGTTTTTTAATTTGTTTATGTGCTGAATTACATTTATAGATTGATGTATATTGAACCAATCTTGAGACCCTGGGATAAAACCGACTTGGTCATGATGTACAATTTGTTTGATGTGTTGCTGGATTCTGTTTGTTAGGATCTTGTTCAATATTTTTGCATCTATATTCATTAGTGATATTGGTCTATAATTTTCTGTTCTTGTTGGGTCTTTTCCTGGTTTAGGGATCAGGGTGATGTTTGCTTCATAGAATATGTTGGGTAGTCTTCCTTCTTTTTCTATGTTTTGGAACATGTTGAGTAATATAGGTACTAATTCCTCTTTAAATGTTTGGTAGAATTCTGATGTGAAACCATCTGATCCCGGGCTTTTCTTTTGAGGAAGGTTTTGTATGGTTGATACTATTTCCGAACAGAATATGGGCCTGTTCAACATTTCCACTTGATTCTGGCTAAGTCTTGGAAGGTGACGTGCTTCCAAGTATCTGTCAATTTCCTTCAGATTTTCATATTTCTAAGAATAAAGTTTCCTGTAATATTCATTAAGAATTTTTTGAATTTCTGAGGAGTGTTTTGTTATTTCGTCTTTGTCATTTCTGGTTGATGAGATTAGAGATTTTACTGTTTTTTTTTTTTTTTTTTTT
>CAUYPK010053406.1:0-40086 GCA_963574355.1 Loris lydekkerianus | reverse complement strand
TATTAAATCATAGCTGCATACATTGATATGATTATGGGGCATCATACACTAGCTTCACAGACCATTTGACACATTTTCATCACAATAGCTAACATAGCCTTCCTGGCATTTTCCCAGTTTTCATGCTTCTCCATTTTTGTGATGCTTTACTAAAAATAATGTGTTCCACTTCCATCCAGGTTCATACAAAGGATGTAAAGTCTCCTTTTTAATGGCTGAATAGTATTCCATGGTATACATATACCCTAGTTTGTTAATCCATTCCTGGGTTGGTGGGCATTTAGGCTGTTTCCATCACACAGCATCACTTCTACCAGACATTCTTGGTCAAAAACAAGTTGCACAGCCAGCCCAGACTCAAAGGGAGGGGACTATGCAAGGATATGAACATGAGGAGGTCTGGCTCTCTGTCAGAGTCACTTTGGAGACTAGCTGCAAAAAGAGACATAGAAATAAACACATAAATAAATATATGTTTATATGAAATATAAATAAATACATAAACATTTATATATTTATGTATATTATATATACATATATTTCCTAGCTCTGTCCATTGCAAGAGCCTAAAAGGAATGCTATACCAGGAGCATGCCTACATCAAGCACCTAGAGCTTGGTTTCTAAATACCATTCTCCACTAAAAGGAACCAGGGCTTCTTAGAGAAAAGACTGAATATAGGACTGGAGCAAAAAAAGTACAAGATGAGCCTGGAACATCTTGTTATATGAAATGCTTGAAAAATAATGAGAACATATTTTAAGGAAATAGGAGTCAACCTGAAAGACCTGGGACAGACCTGGGACAATTTCAACATCAAAGGAATAACAGTAAAGGATAGTAATAGACTATAACACACTGAATAAAAAATGTGTAAGTCTAAACTGATATAAATAAGTGGAGGAGAAGGAAACATATCATTAGAAAAGGATCAATGGATGCTGAAACTAATGTGTAAAAATTCAATGATGAATATAATATTTACATGGTTAATGCCAAACAAACATATCAGAAAAGAATCAATGGATGCTGAGACTAATTGTAAAAATTCAATGAGGAATACACTATTTACGTGGTCTTACAGTAGCCCCTTAAATTAATTACAGAGGGAAAACTAGTAACTTCAGAGCAAAGAAACCTGGAAGGCATGAACTTAGCCAAGTGATCCAAGTTAGCATCACTAATATCAGGACAAGCAAACATCATGTGCCTGTGGATGAGATACACTGAAAGGAACACACCACTTTGGGGGAAGTCCTTCCAAAAATGCATTATCATAAGGGAACATCAGACAACCTGAAACTGAAGGACATTCAATGAACTAATTAGCCTATACTCTGTCAAGGTCAAGAGAGACAAAACAAAAACAAAAAAACCCCCAACAAACTGGTTCAGTCTAAAAAAGACCAAAGATTAAGCCTGCAATCCTAGCACTCTGGGAGGCTGAGGCAGATGCAGCTTCTGAGGTCAGGAATTTGAGACCAGCCTGAGCAAGAGCAAGATCCCATCTCTACTAAAAAGAATATATATATTCTGGGCATAGTGGTGAGCACCTGTAGTCCTAGCTACTCAGTATACTGAGGCAGGAGGATCACTTGAGCAAAAGGAAGTTTAAGGTTACAGTGGGCCAGATAATACCGCTGCACACTAGTAGCAGGAACAACAGAGCAAGACTCTGTATCAAAACAAACAAACAAACAAAAAAAAAAAACAAAGAGACATGATAACTAAATGCAATCTGTGATGCTGAACTCAGAAGAAAAAAATAACTATAAAGAACATTATTGGGACAAATAATAAAGTTTGATTATGAGCTGTGAATAGGTTAATACCATGTATAATCAATGTGAAATTCCAGATGTTGATAAAGTGCAATGGTTATATAATGTTCTTGTTCTTAGCAAATACATGCTTAAGTATTTAGAAGAGACGCAATGTCTCCAACTTGTTCTCAAATAGTTCAGAGGAAAACATACATACACATACATATGGAGAGAAAGAGATAAACACTTGGTGAATCTTAGTAAAGATATACATGCACTATTCTTGCAATTTTTCTGTAAATGTAAATGATATTAAAATAAATTTTTAAAAAAATTAAAACGGGAGAAAACAATAACTCTACAGCAGAGAAACTTGACAAACTACTTCAGACAGGTGATCCAGGTTAACATCAACAATGATAAGTTGTATCAACAGTACGTACTTTGATGAATGATGTGAACAGCACTTCACTTCTGTCATCTTCCTCTCAAAAACACATGAGAAAAACGTCAGACAAATCGCAATTATTAAGGTACATTCCACAAAACTGTGAAGGTCATCAAAAACAAGGAAAATCTATGGAATTGTTCCAGCTGAGTCTGTGGAGACATGATGACTAACTACAGTAACCTGGATGGGATTCTGCATCAGAAAATGGACATTCAGTAAAAACTAAGGAAATCTGAGTAAGTATGGACTTTATTACTAATAATGTATAAAAAATAATTTAATAGCTTTAATTAAGATCTACAGTAATGTCTTCCTTATCAAATCTAATCTTTTTTCAGTCCTTATAATCAGTGATCTGTTGTTTCACACTCTTACTTTCCATACTGCAAATGTCTCTTTCTCCTTGATGACATTATGCCATCCTCTATAACCACCCTTCCCTCTTTTGTAGTTTTTTCTTCTCTTCTATCACTCAACAAATATCCCTATTCTTTCATTTCCATCCCTTTGAAGGGCTAACAATGAAACCTCAAATTTTATACAGACAACTTCATATTTTATATCTCTACTTTGTTCTCATCCTCTCTACTCTCATATCATAGTTCTAACACTCTAACAAACATCTTTGTATGGATACACTGCTAACATTTTAAATATCTCTCCCAGAATCTAATAATGCTTCCTAATATCCCATTACTCTCAGTAACTTTATTTATCCTTTCAAAGTTGTGTCACTAAGTACAGTAGGTGCTCACTAAATATTTGAATGAATAAATGTCAAAGTTAATTCCCTTGTCATTGAACTTACAAACTAAATTCTCCCTAATCCCTCTTCTTCCTATGTCAGTTACTTAGTCCAGTTTATCTTCCTTTATTCCGTTTCTAAGACCTAACACTCTCCCATCCAATGTCGCACTGTAAAAATCAAATCTTTTCCACTAAAGTTCTTACTTCAAGAGCTTCCCACTGGATGACCAGATCACCTTTATGTTTTTCCCATAACAGATCACTTTATATAAAGATACCAGATAATTTTACCACTTTCTCCTCTGTATATAATTTAAATGGGTTCAGAATCTGAAGTCATCCATTAATTAGCCAATTCAGATTGATGGCACCTTTAATAACCACTCCCCAAGTTACAAACATCCAACTTACATACAACTTGCACTTAATAAATGGAGGCTATTATAGTAAGTCCCCAAGTTACAAATATGAGACTGACATATGACTTGTAGTTACAAATTGAGGCTGTTACAGGTAATCGGTAAATGTAGCTGTTCCAACTTACACACAAATTCAACTTAAGAACAAACCTACAGAACCTACCTTGTTCATAACCCAGGGACTGCCTGCACCTCGAGCTCTACTAACCTCCTTTATTGCAGTCCCAACACACTCATGGGTAGCTCCAAATTTTTGCTCATGCTGTTGTATCTCCATATAACATCTACAAGCACACTAAATTTTTATATTTCTAGATTTTATCGTGCCTCAGAGTCTTAATTATGAATACAAATATTATATTACATTTTCAAGATAAAGCTACTGAGCTAAGACTCCAGATCAGACCCCCAAATGAGCATTTTTTAAAAAAATGTACTTATATAAATTTACCTATCTTTTTATCTAAAGTTGTATTCAGAAAAGAAGCTAGATAATTGAGTTTTGGTGAATCAAAGTTTTACCATATATGTTACACAGTTTATATTACACCACTATTAATTTTGTTCTGCAGTTTTGAATGACCATAGGCAGAAATTTTGCCTTACTTTGTGTTCATAACAGTATAATCATTAATTATTTGTAGTATCCTTATCCATTCTGTGACCATTTTCTTCAAAATAGATACTATAGGTTTCCTTATTTTTCTTAATTTTGCTAAAAATTTTGTAAGTTAAAAAGTTCATGTTATAAATCAATAAGATGTCTATTACAAAGTACTATTTAAACATTATAAAATATTATACTTCTGTTATAACACTAACAGCTGTAAAATAAAATTTGTTCAATACAAGTGAATGATACTAGACATCAAAAAAAGAGAATTAGTTTCTAAAATAACAAAAGAACATCCTTATAAAAGTGATCTCATAATAAGGCAGTCATATTGCACAGGACCCAAAAGGTGCATTATCATAAGTTTCCACTTTACTATTTTTGAGGGAGAAATTACAATTCCACTTTTGAAATATAAACCAACCCATAACTAAGTGCTTACTGTCTTGCTCATTTTTGTTATATTTGATATTGACCAGTTTCTCCAACTACACTGAGTATCATAAAACTGTCAACAGTCCCCAGGCACTTTGTGCTTTTGAAGTACAAACTTATTTCACCATTAATTCCAGCAAAATTGTATTAAAAAGTCTTCCAATAAGAAAAATAAAAATCATCTACTTCAGAAATACTTTCAATTTAGAATAAATAGATTATATAGATTATATAGATAACTATATAGATTGCCACTACTTCTCTTCTTAAAAGAAAATAATAATTAGGTATTATAGCTTTATAATGAAATTTATTTTACTCATATCTATGTCAACTAATATGTTTTCATAACTATCCTTTCAAAAGGATTCCCCAAGCAAAACAAACAAACAAACAAAAAAACCCAATGTAGGATTACTCTCATCTTAGAATTTTTGTCATATAACTGAAAAAACAAAGAGTCATTTTTTAAAGAGGATAAAGGACTAAATGATTTAAAATTTATACTTCCTAATATTAACAGATTCTGCATAAAATATGGATGCAGTATGAGAAGATAACGTTTCCCTAATGGGAATCAGGAGGCTGAAGTTTGAGACTTGGTGTTAAGGAGACAGATTATACTGTACTAGGAACACAGGTGTTGGAGTCAGACAGATTGCAGTTTGAATCCCAGCTTTGCCACTTCCTACCTATATGACCACCATAAATCTCAGTTTCTTTATCAGTAATACAGATATAATACTTCTTACATCTGAATGTTATAAAGATTAGAAATAACACACAAGAAATGCCCAGCACAGTGCATGGCACGTGAAAGTCCAATAAATGGTAGCTGTTAGTAAGTGTGGTGATGCCACTAATTAGATAAATGACTTTGAGAAGGCAATTAACCACTCTGTCTTAAGTCAGCAGTCCCCAACCTTTTCAGCACCAGGGACTGGTTTAATGTAAGACAATTTTTCCAAAGAATGGTTTCAGGATGATTTAAGCGCATTACATCTCCACCTCACATCATCAGGCATTTGGATCTCATAAGGAGCGTACAACCTAGATCCCCTGCATGCACAGTTTACAGTTGGGTTTGCACTCCAATGGGAATCTTATCTCATCAGATCTCAGGCTGTAAATAAAGATAAAGCTTTGCTCACCTCCTGCTGTGTGGCCCCATTCCTAACAGGACATGGCCTAGTACTTTCTAAAGCCCAAAGGCTGGGGACTACAGTCTTAAGTGTTCACTGGTATGATGAGAAAATAGCATAATAAATGACTTTCTAAGTCCCTCCCAGACAACATATTACTGTTGATTAGAAATCAAGAAACATGAGGCTGGGCACAGTAGCTCATGCCTATAATCCTAGCACTCTGGGAGGCCAAGGCAGGTGGATTGCTTGAGCTCACGACTTCAAGACCAGCCTGAGCAAAAAGTGAGACCCCATCTCTACTAAAAATAGAACAAACTGAGGCAAGAGGATCATTTGAGGCTAAGAGTTGGAGGTTGCTGTGAGCTATGATGATGCCATGGCACTCTACCCAGGGCAACAGCTTGAGACTCTGTCTCAAAAAAAAACTACAGGTATGTGTCACCATATCCAGTTAATTTTTCTTTTCTTTTTTTTTTCTTTCTTTTCTTTGAGAAGGGGTCTTATTCTTGTTTAGCCTAGTCTCAAACAAACTCCTGGCCTCAAGAAATCCTCCCGTCTCAGCTCCCAAAATGCTAAGATTACAGGCATGAGCCACCACACTTGGCTTGAATTTTAACAGTCTAAATCAGTGGTTCTCAACCTGTGGGTCGTGACCCCTTTTTCAACAATGAAAATACATTGCGGCATTAGGAAAGTTGAGAACCACTGGTCTAAATGCTCCACTTAAAAGATACAGTTTGCCTGAACTGATTTAAAAAACATAACCCAAATAAATGCTATCTCTAAGAAAGCCAAATCACAAAGATTCTCACAGACAGGTAAGGGAATAGAAAAAAATATTCTGTACAAATGGAAACTAAAAGCAAGCAGGAATACCTATTCTCTTATCAGGGATATCTATGACTCAAATCATAGGTTTAAACAACAGTTTAAAAAGTCAAGATAAACACAGTCATTACGTAATGATAAAGGGAGTGATTCAACAAGAAAATATAACAATCCTAAATATATATGCTTCTAACACAGGCGTTCCCAGATTCATAAAACAAATTCTACTAGATTCTGGACTTAAAACATTAGAATAGTGGTTTTCAACCTTTTTTTCTCTATGCCCCATACTGGAAGAATAAGAGTTGTGTTGGGTCACGCATTAAATACACAAACACAAATTAACAACAACCCAATGTCATACCTCTGGGGACTAGAGAAAGAAGAATAAAACAAACCCAAATCTAGCAGAAGAAAGAAATAACAAATCAAAGCAGAACTAAACAAAATAGAAACAAACCAGAAAAACCCACAAAGGATTAATGAAACAACAGTTCGTTCTCAGAAAAGATAAACAAAATCAACAAATCACTAGCAAGACTAATCCGAAAAAGAAAAAAGGTTCAAAAAAGCTTAATCAGAAATGAAAAAGGACATGTCACAAATGAAACTACAGAAATACAAAAAAATCGCCTGTTGATTTCTATGAAACTATGCATACAAACTAGAAAATCTAGAAAAAAAAAATGGATAAATTTTTGGAAACACACAACCTTCCAAGCTTGCATCAGGAAGAAATAGAAATCTTGAACAGACAAATATCAAGTAGTCAGATCAAAACAATAATAAAAATGCCCCCCCACACACACACACACACACAAAGCCTCAGGCCAGACTGATTCACAGTCAAATTCTATAAGAAGTACAAAGAACTGGTATCTATCCTACTGAAACTGTTCTATAACATCAAGAAGGAGGGAATCCTCCCTAATTCATTCTACAAAGTCATTATTATCCTGACACAAAAGCCAAGAAAGGGTACAACAACGACAAAAAAGAAAACAATAGAACAACATCCCTTATGAATACAAATGCAAAAATTTGCAATAAAATACTAGCAAACCAAATCCAACAGCACTTTAAAAAGATAATTCACTATGGTCAAGTTACACAAGTGGGTTTCATCACAGGGATATAGGAATTGGTCAACATATACAAATCAAAGTGTAATTCATCACATAAAGAGAATTAAAAACAAAAACTACATGATCATTTCAACAAATGCAGAAAAATCATTTAATAAAATCAAGCACTACTTCATGATAAAAAAAACCCTCAACAAATTAGACATAAAAGGAACATATCTCAAAATAATAAAAGCCATATGTGACAAACCAATAGCCAACATCATACTGAATGGGAGAAAGATGATAGCATTCTCCCTAAGAAATGGATGCCCACTGTCAACCACTTCTATTCAACATACTACTGGAAGTCTAGCCAGAGCAATGACATAAGAGAAAGAAATTGAAGGGCATCCAAATTGATAAAGAGGAGGTCAAACTATCCATGCTTGCCAAGAATATGATCCTATATTTACAAAACCTTAAAACTCTACCAAAAGACTCCTAGAATCAATAAATTCAGTACTCAGTTTACAAAATTAACTACACAAATCAGTAGTATTTCTATACACTAATTACAGTGAAGCTTAGAGGCAAATCAATAACTTAACACTATTTACAATAGCTGCAAAGGAAATAAAATACCTATGAGTATACTTAACAAAGGAGATGAAACACCTCTATAAGGAGAACTACAAAACACTAATGAACAAAATCATAGATAACACAAATGGGAAAACATCTTACGGTCATGGATTGCAAGAATCAACATTGTTCAAATGTTCATACTGCCCAAAGTGATGTACAGATTCAATGCAATTCCCATAAAAATATCAACATCATTTTTCACAGACCTAGGAAAAATTAGTCCTCAACTTTATATAGAACTAAAAGAAGGCCTGAATAGACAAAGCAATCCTAAGCAAAAAGAAAAGGATCTAGAGGTATCACAGTACCTGACTTCAAATTATACAAGGTTATAGTATAGCATGGTACTGGTACATGTATAAAGGCAGACACATAGGCCAATGAAATAGAATATGGAACCAATAAATAAAGCCATCTACCTACAATGAACTAATTTTCAACAAGCAGACAAAAACATATAGTGGGAAGGACTCCCTATCAATAAATAGTGCTGGGAAAACCAATAGTCACATGAAGAAGAATAAAACTAGATCTCTATCTCTCATCATATAAAAAAGTTAACTCAAGATGGGTTAAGAACTTAGACATGGGACATGAAACCATAAAAATTCTAAAAGAAAATGTAGGAAAAATTCTTCTAGACATTGGCCTAGGCAAAGAGTTTATGACTAAGTCTCCAAAAGCAAATACAACAACAACAAAAATAAATAAATGAGAATTCAACTAAAAGGTTTCTGCACAGCAAAACCTTTGATCTATGGTACAACATGGTGACTACTCAAGCAAAGGAAACAATCAAAAAAAGTAAATATACAACCTACAGAATGGGAAAAAATATTCATAAACTACACATTCAACAAAGAGCAAAAATCCAGAATCTACAAAGAACTCAAATGAATCAGCAACAACAAAAAAAAACCTGATTAAAAAGTCAGCAGAAGACATGAACAAATTATTTTCAAAAGAAGGAAGACAAATGGCCAGCAAACATATGGAAAAATAATCAACATCACTAATAATTAGGGGAATGCAAATTAAAACCACAGTAGGATATCACCTTACTCCTGTCAGAATGGCCATGATTAAAAAGTCAAAAAACAATAGATCTTGGTGCAGATACAGAGAAAAGGGAATGCTTATACACTATTGATATGAATGGAAATTAATAAAACCTCTATGGAAAACAGTATGGAAATTTTTTTTTTTTTTTTTTTTTTTTTTTTTTTTGCAGTTTTTGCTGGGGCAGGGCTTGAACCGGCCAACCCCAGTATATATGGGGCCAGCACCCTACTCCTTGAGCCACAGGCACCACCCAGTATGAAGATTCGTCAAAGAACTAAAGGTAGAGCTATCATTCACTACTGGGTACTCAAAGAAAAATCATTTTGTAAAAATGAAACCTATGCCCCAAAATTTACAGTAGCACAATTCACAATTGCAAAGATAAGGAGTCAAAATAAATGCCCATAAAGGCCCATCAACTTATGAGTGGACAAAGAAAATATGATACACACACACACCCACACACACACACCATGGAGTACGACTCAACCATAAAAAAGAATAAAATAATATCTTTTGCAGCAACTATATGTAACTGGAGACCATTATCCTAAGTAAAAGTATCTCAGGAATGAAAAAACAACTACCACATGTTCTCACTTATAAGTGAGAGATAAATGAAGGATATATAGTCCTAAAGTATTATACTGGATGTTGACAACTAAGAAGGCAGGATGGTGGAAGGGTAAGGGACTCCTTTTCCAAAAATTTTCCTACCTATAAGGTACAATGTATACTATTCAAGTAACAGATAGACTGAAAGTCCTGACTTCAGCATTATACTACTGCAATTTTCAAAAAACAGAAACATAAAAAATAATCAAAAAAATTTCAAGACGTTAAAAACTGGACAAAGGACTTGAATAGATATCTCCCAAGAGAAGACATGCAGATGTCTAACAGATATATGAAAAACATGTTCAGCTTCACTAATTACCCGCCAAATATAAATTAAAATCATAATGAGATATCACCTCATACCTATCAGAATACCTATTATCAAAAAGACAAAAGATAACAAGTGTTGATGAGAATGGAGAAAAAAGAAAACCCTTTATATTGGTGGGAATGAAAATCAGTATAGATAGCTATTATGGAAAACAGGACAGAGGTTCCTCAAAAAATAGAATTACCATATGATCCAACAATTTCATTACTGGGTATATATCCAAATGATATAAAATCAGTATGTCAAAGAAATATCTGCTCTCCTGTGTTAATAAGAGCACTATTCACAATAGATGAGACATGAAATCAATCTAAGTCCACAATGATTGGAGAAAATGTGGTATAATCACAAAATGGAATACTATTAAGCCTTAAAGAAAACAAAGGAAATCTGTCATTTGTGACAACATGAATGAACCTGGAGGGCATTATGCTAAGTAAAATAAGCCAGACACAGAAAGACAAATACCACATGATTGCACGTATGTGTGAAGTGTTTAAAAATCAATTTACAGAAGCAGAATAAAATCGTGGTTACCTGACACTGGGGTGGGGGTGGAAGTGAGGAGACTGGGGAGATGTTAGTCAAGATACACAAAATGTCAATTAGACAGGAGGAATAAATAAGTCCAAAAGATCTATTGTAGGCAGGGTGCAACGGCTCACACCTATAATGCTAGCACTCTGGGAGGGTGAGTCTGAAGAATCACTTGAGGTCAGGAGTTTGAGATCAGCCTGAGCAAGAGTCAGACCCTGTCTCTTCTAAAAATAGAAGATTTGGCTGGACACACATGCTTGTAGTCCCAGCTACTCAAAAGACTGAAGCAGGAGGATTGTTTGAGCCCAGGAGTTTGAGGCTGCCGTGAGCTGTGAAAACACCACTGCAATTCTAACCAGGACAACAGAACAAGACTCCTTTTCCAAAATTAAAAAAAAAAAAATTTTTTTAAAAGAAAGATCTATGGTCCAACAATGGTGACTACTCAATACTTGAAAATTGCTAAAAGTAGATTTTAAGTATTCATGACACAAATATTTACATGAGATAATACTATGACAGTTTAATTTAGTCATTCCACAATGTATACATATATCAAAATATCACATTGTACCACTGTAAATATATATAAATTTAACTTACCAATTTAAAATTTATTTTAATTAAAAAATAAAAATAATAAGAAGCCAAGGAGTTTGACCAGGTGACAAAGTACTATCAGAGATTTCATCCTCTGTTTGTTAGCATGCAAAGCACATGTCCCTAAACACTACAAGTCTGCAGGACAGGTATTAGTGTTCTACAGGAGAAATATCATAGGCTTTGGAGGAAAAAACAGACCTAAATTTCTATATCAGCCCCACCATAACTTATTGTGTAGCTTTGGGCAAATCACCCAATCTCTTTGGGCCTTAGCTTCTTCAATAATACAACAGTGATTTATCATATATGCCCCTGAAATTTATTCTTATATGTTTCTCTACTGATGTTTACCTTAAATGTCTTAAGAAGATATTTGAGCAATGAAATTTCTAATGAACAGCTATCCCAATCCCACCCCCTCCCTCAATCCCACCACCTTGCTCCTTCCATATTCCTACAACCTCTTTACCTAGAAGTACCAGAAATCTCTGTTGTCCCTGTACATCTTCTCTCCCAACAGATAGACTTACATGCAAAAACTTAAGTCCAAAAGGACATCACTTTATACATTAGTCTGTACTACTTTTATTTACAAAGGGAGATAGAAAGAAGAACCTAGTTGATAATAAAATATCAGTCTCTTTGCTTCTTCTGTGGAGGCCTACTTTCCATCTATGGTGAGCTTAACTTTCTCAGTAAGCCCTTACCTTACTTTCACTCTGCAAACCTATCTTTCTCTTTCTCAATAAACTTTGTGTCTTGCTTGCCTTACTTTGGGGTGCCTGGTCATTTTTCAACCAAGAGCCCTTCAAGAATTGAAGACCCAGGCAGCTCCCTGAAACCTCAATATTTTAAATTTCCAAGAACCAGCTGGTACCCCTCAGAATTGTATATAATTAATAAACCTTCCTTTTCTTGCTAAAAAAAAAATAAAAAATAAAAATAAAAATAAAATAAATCCTCCTACCTGCAGATGATAATTGCTATAAAGTCCCACTAAGAAAATTGCCTTTTGTTATGTACCTCAAAATATGAAAATGTCAAGCTATTAAAAAAGAGGGAAAGGGTACTTAGCAATAAATGCCATCTAATGATATAGACTAATAAATACAAGTAATTGTAGTGTAGATTAGAGTTTTAAAAAGCCATTTTTACAACTATTTGCAAAAGAGTTTAGTAATTTAAAGAACATTTTCCTTATTACATCAAACTCCCATAATTTACCTTATAAATAAAAAGTGAGCAAAAGCTATAATCTTAATTTATATAACATCAAACTCGTATCTTAAATTTGGGGATTTATTTGCAGGCATGTTAATTTTTAAACAATTTAAAACCACTCTTAAAAGTATTTTCCATTTCCTCCTAGAGTTCCAATTTGTTTTTAAAGGAACTATTTCAAAGATGTTAAGTGAAATTGCAGAGGGACAGCTGCTTGACATGATGGGGCATATTATTGCCTTGCAATCTCAAATCACTCAACCTCACTCCTTTTCCCTTTTTGGGGCTCTAGGTTGCCACTAAAGTGGCTATTTATTAGTAAGTAAATACAGTGATGGCCATATTATGCATACTGATATGCCCTCAGGTCCTTTTATTGGGAAATGAGAATATCTGCCCATATACACTTTATGTCTATGTTAATGTCTGCACTTGCTTTAAATTCCCTAAATCCCAAAAATTGTTTCAAAATCTGCTAAATGGAAAATTCACACCAATGCACTTTTTTGTTGTTCACCTTAAACTACAGAAACTCTCGTATCTGTCGTAAACCTTAGGAGACAAAAATACAAAAAAAATTCTTTAAGTTGCATAAAAAGCACTATATGTTCCAAACATAACACCACAGAAAACAAAAATTAACCTCATATTCACCTCATAAAATGCAATTTCATTTTAACATGAATTATGTCAACAATTTATACCAAATAATGGATTTAAGTTATGTACATCAAAAAGTTTTAGCTCAAAAAGTTTTTGCATTATTCCTCTAAAATATAGTAGGTATGTTTTTTTAAAAAAATACCAATTATCAAAAAAATAAGGTAAGAGTACAATTAACATCATTTATAGCCATTTCACTTGTTATATCATCTTCCTGAAAATCTTAAGACTCAAGTCCTAACCATGAAGTTTCATTGAGAAAAGTCATAAACCACGTTTTAAAAAGAAAAAAAGAAAAACCTGTTTTTTCCGGTCCTGGTTTTCAGGATCATAAAACTCAATTTGTCTTCCTCAAATTTATCTTTTCTCAGTTGTTCCTTAACTGCTGGGTCATAAATACCTTTGTTTTCTTTAAAAGACACCTATTTTATTCTGTAGAGTCATTCCTGTGAGAACTGTGTTCCAAATTCTATACTCACATTGTATTTAGAATTCAAACTTTGACTTAATCTTATATAAAAGCTAGTTCTTAAACATGATGATGCTGTACAGAAACTATTAATGTCAATTTTATTTCAACATTATTAAATTTTCTCTAGTAATAATTCTAGTTGGAAGATGCAAATACCCAGAGCATCAATCTGAGTCAGAATTGATTTTCCATCATTGAACACACTAGGCAAAAAAGTAATGTACAAACCTCCTTGATAATATACATATTAAAGTTCTAAAATACTGGGTTTTCCATATCTATATACATTATATATATATTTGATCTATACTTTGTTTTAATGGTATGTGTCATTGAAATTTTTAAAGCCAGCAACAACAAAAATAGTTATAAGCTTGCCTTGTATTAGAACCTCTTTTGTCCGTCAATCAACAATAAAGTATTATTCTACCATCACAAAAGGAAAACGTTTGCAAGCAGTAGAAGACTATGGCTTGTGCAAATGTGCAGTTGCTAAGAAGCAAATATGCCTCTCTTCTAATCAAATAGCCCAGCTCTGCAATACCGCTGGCTTGGGGCAAGAAGCAAATTCCACCAGCCAAAAACTTAGAAACAGTCTTGAATTATTTGTTGCTGACCGCTGGCTGAACCCTTCCTGATGAGCACCATCACCATTAGCCACTACTCAGTGTATTCCATCAACCAATGGCAATAGCAGCATGCTACAGCTCAGGCTACAAGAAATTGATCAAACAGGGTAATGAGACTATTTCTTCACGGAGGTTATTTTAAATGAATATAAATATTTTCTTTCTACATAATTTGCCACAGAAAGGTCACTGAACTCTCAGTGATTCCAAAGAAAAATGCTCTACTGTCTCCTTTACATATTTGAGTTAAGATAAAGCCAACAAACAATTCAGGGCATTTTTTTATATTAGGAAGAAATTCTAATGAGCTGGCATTTGAGACAACAGATTAGCTGTGATATTTTAGCTTCACATAAAGTTACAGCTAACAACTGATCAAATGATGCTACTCGATAAATATAAAACTAATCACGATTTACCAATTAAAAACATTTATAAGAGTACTTTTTTGTTTAAAGAAAGCACAATTAATCTCCAATGTAGGTGACTCTGAGAACATGACTCATGTGTGTCTTCTTAGCTCAAGTTATTAAAATTTGATATAATTGTTGTAAATTATTTATTGAAGAATTCATTTTTCTATAGCCCACCTCCTCCTGCTAGACAGTGGAATAAAATGCATGTTAACAATTCCAGTTAGCACATGAATCATCTCACTGACGCCTGATTTAGCTCTTTTTACAGAGTGACACTTATTGCTCCTTTTCTTTATATACTTAAAATGAAAAATTATAAACAACTGGATTTAACATCAAATTACAGCAACTTGGCTATATATTTTACCTATTATTCTGAAAATATGCTCTGAGATCCAGTTTGTAGTTAGTAGGCGTCTAACATAATGCTATTAAAATAATCCCAACAAAATCACTGGTTAAGAACTACAAACACCCTTCCAGCAACAAAAAAAAGGATTCAAAGTAAATATTTCCAACATGTCAATATCTTACCATTATTATAAAACAAAACAGATCAGATAAAATCTGATTAAATATTTAAATTCAAGACAAATTCTTTAGAATGAATACCTTTAAAAACTTTCTAAAACATGTTTATCATATCACCTCAAAATTAATGCAATCAAATATGATAAAATAAACACTTATCAAAATGAACTGCATAAAGACATGCAAATTCTTTAAGAGTTTAAAAAAATAATTTAGTTTATTAATGATTTTTACTTTATAAACAAATGAGTCAATTTTGGCCTTCATCAAAAATGTCTTGTTAACTATGTAATATGAAAAAAAAATTGCAGGTGTAATCCCACCAATCCCCCTCCCTCTGTGGTGCATCTTACAAGGGTATATGTGAAACTTAGTAAATGTGGAATGTAAATGTCTTAGCACAATAACTAAGAAAATTAGTGTGATGAAAATGTGTCAAACGGTCTATGAAACTAGTGCAAGGTGCCCCATGATCACATTAATGTACACAGCTATGATTTAATAAATAAATAAATAAATAAATAAATAAATAAATAAAAATAAAATGTGGTATATAAATATATATATCATGAAATACTAATTAGCCATGAAGAAGGATAAATTAATCCATTTGTAACAGTTTAGATGTTTCTAAACTAGAGACAGCACATGTACTCACCATCAAATTAGAACTAACTGATAAGCTGAAATGTTCATATAGTGAAGTAAAACTCGATGGAAATCAATCAGGGAGGAGGAGAGAAGAGGATATGGGTGAAAACCCACCTGGTACAGTGAACATTATCTGGATGAGGAGTACTTTTAAACCACGATTCTGACATAATTAAAGTGATATATGTAATCAAAAATATTTGTACTCCTGTAACATTTTAATATTTAAAACATATATATACAACTATTTTCTAACCACAGTGATTAAAAAATAAAAAATAAAAATATCACTATTTTGATATTAAAAAAGACTTTCATTTAAAAACAATTTCTTCAAAATATTCATTCTTTTGTATGTCTTTTCAAAACCAAAAGAAATCCAGAGGGTATTTTATTACTGTTTATTTACTTATTTTTTGACTTGTTTATTTGTTGATTTATTTTTATTTATTCTTTGACTTAGAAAAGCTAATGACTTTTTTATAAGAAACAAAGGAAAACATCACTAAATAATTTATATTTTTTTTTCCACTGTCCTAAGCATAATTTATTGGAAGGGTTTTAATTTAATTGACAGTATATGTATATAATTCAAAGGAGATGATAACCACGGGATAACAGAATTAGAGATGAAAAATCTCAACATGTTGCCAACCAGAGAGGACATCATTTATCTCATTGCATTTGGGTGATCTTACTAAGTTGGATATGAAAATCTCCTACAAAAATAATTCAGAAGCAGAAGATATGTGTTTTAAAATTCTATAAGCAGAAATATATTTTCAGAGAGGGCTATCATAATGATTTTATACTGATAACCTCTAAATAATTTTAGAACTTTAAATCCAGAATCCTGTATCCAGATAAACTGAGTTTCATTTATGATGGAGAAAATAAATACTTTAATAACATTCACATGTTGAAGAAAATTACCATAATTAAACCAGCTCTTCAGGATATTCTCAGACCTATCCTCCATAAAGACCCATGTAATCCTTCAACACAAAAGAAAACCCCCCCAGAAAATTTTGATCAAACTTCAACTTTCTCAGTCACAAAAGTATGAAAAATGTCCACCAGACTCTTGAAAGGCTTACTAACATTCTCAATTAATGTGAATGGTTTAAATTGTTCTCTAAAAAGGCAGAGGTTGGCTGATTCAATACAAAAACTCAAGCCAGATATCTGTTGCATACAAAAATCACATCTTATATTAAAAGACAAACATAGAATCAAGGTGAAGGGATGGTCTTTTATACTCCAGGCAAATGGAAAGCATAAAAAAGCAGGTATTGCAATTCTATTCACAGGTGCAAAGGGGTTTAAACCAACCGAAGTAGGGAAGGATAAGGATAGACACTTCATATTTGTTAAAGGTAATACTCAATATGATTAGATTTCAATTATTAATACTTATGCAAAAAAACTAAAATGAACATCAATTTATAAGAGAAACTCTAACAGACATTAGCAACTTGATTTCCTCAAGTTCTATAGAAGTTGGAGATTTTCACACCCCTTTAGCAGTGCTGGATAGATCCTCAAAAAAGAAGCTAAGCAAAGAAATCTTAGATTTAAACTTAACCATTCACACCTGGACTTAACAGACATCTACAGAACATTCGGAACACTTTATCCCAACAAAACTGAATACACATTCTTCTCATAAGCCCACGGAACATACTCCAAAATCGACCACATCCTAGGCCACAAATCTAACCTTAGAAATTAAAAAAAAAAATTATTTCTTGCATCTTTTCAGACCATCATAAAATAAAAGTTAAACTCAATAACAATAGGAATCTGAATACCCATACAAGAACATGGAAGCTAAATAACCATATACTGAAGGACAGATAGGTTATAGATGAGATTAAGAAGAAAATCACCAAATTTTTTAAACAAAACAACAATGAAGACATGAATTATAAGAATGACAGGAACAGTGCAAAGGCACTCTTAAGAGAGTAATTTATAGCACTACAAGCCTTCCTCAAGGAAATGAAAATAGAGGAAGTTAATAACTTAATGGGACTTCTCAAGCAACTGGAGAAGGAAGAACATTCCAATCCCAAACCCAGCAGAAGAAAAGAAATAACCAGAATCAGAGCAGAATAAAATGAAATTGAAAACAAAAGAATTATACAACAAATCAATAAATCCAAAAGATGGTTTTTTGAACAGGTCAATAAAATAGATAAAAATCTGGGCAACCTAACCAGGCAAAAAATAGTAAAATCTCTAACTTCATCAATCAGAAATGATAAAGATGAAATAACAACAGACCCCTCAGAAAATAAAAAAAAAAAATTCTTAACAAATATTACATGAAACTTTACTGTCAGAAATATGAAAATCTGAAAGAAATTGACCAATACTTGGAAGTATGCCACCTACCAAGACTTAGCCAGAATGAAGTAGAAATGTTGAACAGGCCTATATGAAGTTCTGAAATAGCATCAACTATACAAAATATCCCTAAAAAGAAAAGCCCAGTATCAGATTGCTTTACATCAGAATTCTACCAAATCTTTAAAGAAGAAATAGCATCTATATTACTAAGTCTTTTCAAAATTATATAAAAAGAAGAAATACAACCCAACACATTCTATGAATCTAAAATCACATTGATCCCTAAACCAGGGAAAGACCCAACAAAAAAAGAAAATTAATAGATCAATACCACTAATAAATGTTGTGGAAGAAAAGGTAATCAAGGGTATCCACATAAGTTCAGAAGAGATCAAACTTTCACTCTGGCAGATGACATGATCATGTATCTGAAAAACATGAGCTTGAGATCATGAGTTTGAGACCAGTCTAAGCAAGAGAAAGATCCCCCCTCTTCAATAAAAGTGGAAAAATAACCTGATTATCATAATACATACCTGTAGTACAAAATGTTTGGAAGGCTAAGGCAAGAGTGTCACTTGCACCCAGTAGTTTGAGGTTGTAGTTATGGCCAATTATGCCACAGAACTCTACTAAAAGTGAAAGAGTAAGACTATCTCTAAAAAGTATTAAATTAGTCTTACTTATCAAGAATCACACAAACACAGATCATTTTGATTTGGGATAATTTATAGTTTTGTAAATTTTATGTCAAACCCTGACACCTTGAAAACATAAAAATGGCCAGCAAGTCCAGGCAAAAATGATGCTAAGAATTTAAATGCATTTTAATTTTTATTCTATTAATAATATTTTCACAAAAAAATAACCTAGTGGATATACTAAAGATTACTAAATTTACATAAATATGAAAAGCATTTGTATTATTTAATTAATTAATGAGCACTTCTTTATTTATAAGACAATTTGTCATCATGTAGATACAACATATAATGCAGTACATGTAAGTATACACAACATTTATAAACAATCACATGCACCCAAACAGATACACACACAAATTTCCAAAGCATTTATTTTGGAATTCTAAACATGAGATATTAATGTAAGTTCACTATTTTACAAAGATGACACTGAAGGTGTACAGTTTCCACCACCCCAGAAAGGCAGCTTTGTCTCATGTGTGCTCCTTGGGTATGAGGTCCTAGGATGGAAAAATTCCATTCTCGGCTGTCAGTGAGACGTGGGGGTTAATTCCTTCCTGCTTGCTAAAACAGCATAGAAGCTGGGGTTAATTCCTCCCTGCTTTCTGAAAAGGCCTTGAGAAATCATTCCCTGCAGTCCCCTGAGCTATGAAGTCATAGCTGGAGATTTAGCATCTGTCTGGAGCTGAACTGTTACTCATCATTTTTCATGTAACCTTTTAGGGAGGTGGGCAACAGAACAATTAGCCTGGTGTCCTTGTAGTTTAACTTTAAGTTATGTGCTCCAGACTTAGAAATAACGTGTATGTGCTTTGCAACATTTATGCTTAGGAAAAATTCTTATGACATTCTCAATTAATGCTTTTATTCTTTATTCTTACTTATTCTTATCTGATGAGTTTAGATATATTATACAGTGAATAAAGATGTACAATCACTGTAGGTCTTAGAAAGCTTCAGTCTTCCCTTAATTAATAAATAATTCATTCCCTCTGCATTAATATCTCTGTGTCATTGATTGGGTTAGTGGACAGCAACATGACACAATCCAAATTATGTCTAACAAAATTGCACTTTGTTCATGTGAATAAACTTTAGTTGCCCTAATTAATAACCCAATGAAGTCTGCGGACTGAAGTTTTAAGAAAGCTATTTCTGCGACAATTTGACTTGTAAAATTGCCTTTTTAAACTTTTTCTTTAGTTTTGAATCAGTTTTCAACATTTGAATTTTAGCTGAAACTGGCTACCCTGAATAAGAAAGCAAGAACTCCAAGAGGCCTGAACTTATATATTGTAGAGTTTTATTTCAGTATCAGTAGAAAAACCTAGCAAGATCAGAGTAGTCAGAAAATAAAATAGAGAAACAGAGAAACTATAAGAGCCTGAACATTTAAAATTTATAACAGCAGGTCAACCATTTTGCCCAACAATTGAAACATGTACACAAGAATTGACCAGAATAATAGAGATTCCTGGAAAGACTCTTATGCTTTCCAGCCTTTACATTTATACAAATACTTCCACATACAGATAACATAAACCAAGGAAGGTGCTTGAAAGGAGTTACTCTTCTTGTTTTTCATCATTTTTAGGGTATTTCTTTTACATTTTTTTTTTAAAGAGAAGTAACTAGACATAATATACAATTTAGTGTAGTGGATCAGTGTGTCCTTTGTAGTCAAGAACATTCACTGAGGAGTTGAGTTGGGAATAGGCTGGCAGTGTTGTCAGCCAACCAGCTTTACTTTTATGCTTCCCAGGAGGAAGCCAATACTCAGAGGCTACAGTTGTAGCAGCGAAAAAGTTTATTCCATATAGTGCTAAATGGAGACATAGAAGGAATTCCTCAAATCTGCTTCTATAAAAATTTTGAATATGATGTTTTTACAGTTTGGAGGAAAAAAGGTTGGTCACTTAGGGTCTGCTAATTGGCTGGTTTGGGTGGAAACATCCATCTTTTTATTTGGACTGGGTGGGTTAGCTAATCCATTGGAAAGCAGATCCTTGGTTTGGGAGTCCAAAACCAGTTGAACCAGTGCCTTGGTCTTGGTGGGTCAGTCAATGCATACATGGAAGGTATTACAGAAACCATGCCAAGGTTCTCAAAAGGTGATATTATCTGCAGATTAATGTTAAACCACTACCAGCTGTGCCTCCTAGAATAGTAGTTACATATAAGTAAACAAAGTGACAGTGTCTGACTATTTTAGCTAAGTCTATTCCTTCAGAGTTTTGGGGACATTTTCTCTAGCTTTAACTTGTATCCCTTCATCAGTTTTTCAAGGCAGTTTTAATTCTCCACTGGAATTTTGACTAACTTCAAAATTCTTCTTCAAAATTCAAAAATGAAGAAGGGAAAGAGATGACCTCTTCTTCGGGCTTCTTCAGACTAACATGGGACATAATTGGAGTTGAACCTATGGTAAAAGAGAATGAAACCATTTGTCAGTCACTTGTAAATATTCTTGAGCACTGTGCTTTGAGTGTTAGCCTTGCATAAACAGAATATTAGTACTTTTATTTCAGGTTTAGCACCATACTTATGTGAACATATACCACAAGATTGATATAAATAGTTATTGATAGATGCTCCTCTAAAACTCATCTGAAGTACTGGGAAATTCAAGTGAATATTCCTGAAAGTCAATCAGGTATAGGGTCACTGATAGAACCCTGTTATGGCCACACAGCATGTTGAGAAATTTTTCTGCTCTGATTTCAACTTCTCCTAAAATAGAGCAGGGGACGTTTAATAATGTACAGACTTCCTCTTGTTTAGCCAATGGGAAATCTAGCATGTCTGATTATCTAGGAGTTCCTGTGCCACCAAACTGAGTGATCATGTTGCCTTTGGAGCATTTTGCAGTTTCTTTGGACACCAAGAGACACAAATTTATAATCAAGTCTCTTTTGGCATATACCCTTTAAATGGAGACTATTTAAAGGGAAGGGAGGGAGAGGAGGTGGGCGGAAGGAGGATGATTGGTGGGGTTATACCTGCAGTGCATCTTACAACAGTATATGTGAAACTTAGTAAATGTCTTAACACAATAACTAAGAAAATACCAGGAAGGCCATGTTAACGAGTGTGATAAAAATGTGTCAAATAATTTATAAAACCAGTGTATGCTGCCCCATGATCGCATTAATGTATACAGCTATGATTTAATAAAAAATAAATAAATAAAAACAAATAAAAAGAATAAAATAAAGTATAAAGCTCTAATATTAAAAAAAATAAAAACAATGTTGAAAAAAAAAATAAATGGAGACTATTTTAGGTATGCTTGTGGCAGCCATTCCAAAATATGTCAAAGGAATTTATATTGGGGGTAAATATTTCTAGTTTATTTGACATTAAAGGGACTTACCTATTAAAACCCAATGAGTTATATTAGTACTAAGATGCATAAAAAAAGTGGAGTATATATGAAATATATCGTTTATCTCTTTAGTCCAGTCTCTTAGGCCTGTAAATAAATGATCAGTTTAGGTATAAACTGCTATGTCTCATTACATGAATTGGCCTTGCCAGACAAAACAAACAAAATCTACTACAGATGAATCATAGTTTTTCATTTTTGAATCATATATTTCTTTCCATCATTTCCAATTTTATTAAAGACAAATCATATTATGGTCAATTTACTTGCAAAAATATACTTTACTCTGAGTATAATTTGTCTTATTATTTACATAAAGTGAAATAAGAATAACTAATTTTTTCAAAAAATTTTAATTAAATCATAGCTGTTTACATTAGTGCATTTATGGAGTACAATGTGCAGGTTTTATATACAATTTGAAATACTTTAATCAACCTACTTAACATACCCTTCACCTCATTTTCTTCATTCTTGTGTTGAGACATTTATACCTGACAGTAAATTTGACATGCACCCTTGTAAAAAGGCACCATAGAAAAAGTATTCAATGTACTCAGCCCTATTATAAAACCCATATACAAGCACCCACACTATATAGCTTTGATGAAAGCTATAACCCAACATCAGCCCAATAATTACTATTAGCCATGCAGGCTTTTCTTTCTTTCAGAACTGGCATTAGTGGAACTTTCCATGAGGAATGTCAGGCTTGACTTGAAAGCATATACCAAAGAAATTTAAGCATTATTTTATGTTTGACAGTGTTTCCTATATAATTGTTTTTGTTGTGTATTTTTTTATTTACTTTTTTTTTTTTTTTAAAGTTAGAGTCTTACTGTGTCACCCATGGTGGAGTACCTGGCTATATAGCTCATAGTGACCTCAGACTCTTGGGCTCAAGTGATTTGCATGAGTAAATATATAAAGAGACACTAAAGGAAGATATAGAAATTTAGAAAAAATGTCCACAGAATTGCTCTCCAGTCTCCATAAGGGAAACGACTTTCCCCAAAGCCTAAAAGTGGAAAAGAAGGAGTAAGATAAGAGGAATAAGAGAATGAGTGAAAGGAAGTGGGAGAGAGGAAAAAGAAGGAAGATGAAATAAATTATTTTTATCTAAGGAGTATGAGTCTCTTTAAACTATCAGGCCCTAAAGAAGGTCTATAGTTCATTGGAATGAAACAGAGTCATTTCCACTTGAGCTAAATAATTCTTGAAGCTGCTTGCTAAACCATAAACTGATATCATGTGTTCATAAAATCATAGCGCTGAACAATGTATAGTCAATCACTAATAAATGTTATTACTGCAAAGCAATGAGAATACCTGACATTGCCCTCTCTCCTCATGTATTCTTTTTTCTTCATATAATAGAACTTATCTCTAGTTCCCTAGAGTACTTCTTAGACCAATGTGGAAGTGTGTCCCAGGTTGCAGTCTCCAACCTTGGCTCAAATAAACTCTATGTATTAATTTTTCCTCAGCTATTTTCTTTTAGGTCAACATAACCTGTATGAGGAATAAAATGTTTAACTTCATCCCCCTTAGCTATTCTGAAAAAAAGAAAGGGAAAATATTGAAATGAATTTGTGTAGATCACAGCCCAGGGACACAGGGACACTGAAAGAATGGAAGTTCTCATCATGGGATTAGAGAATGCCGCTTTCCCCCTCCATCATTGAATACCACATTAACAGATGGAACAGGTGTATAATAATGGGATTACCACTAAAAGAGGTATAAGACTTCCAGGATCTCACAATAACGATCAGCAGAGGGGAAAAAAGTAACTATATAAAGAGATACTAAGAAGAGATATAGAAATTTAGAAAAAATGTCCACAGAATTGCTTTCTAGTCTCTTTAGGAAAACTACTTTCTACTTTCTGCTTCAGAGGGAGTTTCTAGTGAAATCCAAACACAATACAGACAGAAGAAGAAGAAGGAGAAGAAGAAGAAAGAGAAGGAGAAGAAAGGAGGAGGAGGAAGGGGAAGGGGAAGAAGGAGAAAAAAAGGAGGAAGAAAGGAGAGAAAGACATACGGACACTAGAAAAAATTAATGTCTCAGACATGTATAGCCACAACAAACAGTAAACACAACTTGACTCTTTGCTAGATAAAGATAAATCTTTACACCAAATGCCTATTTTCTTCACTTCCTATAATCTAATATGTAATTTTCCTGTCACAAAATGACAAGACCTGCTTAACAAAAATAGGAAAAAAAATCCACAATTTGAAGGCAAAATAGGCAACAGAATTAGATTAAGATATGTCTGAGATTTTTGAATCATCAAACAAAATTTAAAATAATGATGATTAACATTGTAAAGACTCTAATACAAAAATTAGAACAACAGATGATCAATGTAAGCAGGCAGATAAAAATTCTCATTAAAAAATGAAAAATGTCAGAACTAAAAAACAGAAACAGTCTTGGTTCCTGTGGCTCAAGCCACTAAGACACCAGCCATATACACCTTAGCTGATGGGTTGGAATCCAGCTAGGCTGGCCAAACAACAACGATGGCTGCAACCAAAAAATAGCTGGGCATTGTGGTGGGTGCCGGTAGTCCCAACTACTTGGGAGGCAGAGGCAGGAGAATCGCTTGAGCCCAGGAGCTGGTGGTTGTTGTGAGCTGTGATGCCCTAGCACCCTACCCAGAGTGACATCTTGAGGCTCTGTCTCAAAAAAAAAAAAAAAAAAAAAAAAAAAGAAGAAGCAGAAAGAAATAATGTGTTTTATGTATTTAGATTACCAGCAGAATGGAGAGAGCAAAAGAAAGAACCTGTGAGCTTGAAGATACAGCAATAAGAAATTTCATAAATTGAAATTCAAAAGAAAAATAAAATAAAAAAGAAGTACAATATCCAAGAACCACAGGACAATTATAAAGATATGTGCACAATGAGAGTACCAGAAGGAGAAAGAAGAAAAGAACCAAAGAAATACTTGAGGCATTAACTGCTGTGAATGTTCCACAATGAATGAATGACAGATACAAAATCTAGTATCATATTTGAAGAATTCAAATATTTCTACTTATAATTGACACATCCAGTAGGAATATCAGTAAGGCCATGAATGAACTGAACAAAACCATGAATTATCTAGATCTACTTGACATTTTTAACTTTCATATTCAATGAAAACAAAATAAGTAAGATTCACAAGCTTGCACAGGACACCCATTAAAATATACCACATTTCTATACATAAATTTAAAAGAGTGAAAGTCCTATTCAAAACATGCTCTCAGACAATAATGGAATTCAGCTAGAAATCAAGGATAAAAATACAGCTGGATGATCTTAACATATTTGGAGATTAAATGACATATATAAGCAACACATGAGTTAAAAAAGAATATTCACAAGAAGTTTTAAAGTATTTTGAACTAAATAAAAATAAAATAAAACTTTTCAAAATTTAGTGGGTGTGGAAAAAGCAAGACCTATAAGGAAATTTAAAACATTCAATGTCATTATTAGAAAAAGCAAAAGATATAAAATTAATAAGCCACACTACAAGAAGAACAACACAAAAGCAAAGAGAAGAAAATATAAAAATTAAAGCAGAAATAAATGACATTGAAAGTAGAAAAACAATAGTGAAATTAACAAATCAAATGTGACATTTTTCGGTATTAAGAAATTAGCAATAAAATTGACAAATATCTAGCTAGGGAAACCAAGAAAAAACAGATAAGACACAAATTGTTAATATAAGAAATGAAAAAGGGGATGTCACTAATGATGCCCTGGACGTTAAAAGGAAAATAAAATAGTACTCTATACCCACCAATTTGGTAACTTAGAAAATTAAACGAGTGCCTTCAAAGACTCACTTTACCAAAGATCCCAAAAAATAATTAGTTCATCTGAACAAATCTACTTGTATTTAAAATTAAGTAAATAATTAATGACTTTAATAACAGAAAGAACAGGGTCTCATTACATGGTTTCACTTTTTCTACACCCACTACAAGACATTTAAGCAACAAATGATACCAATTCTTCGTTATTTGTTCTAAAGCATATAATTGGAGGGATGCCTTCCTAATTCATTTTATGAGTCTAGCATTATAGTAATACTAAAACCAGATAGACACACTAAAATAGAAAAACAATTGCAGGCCAATAGAAGACTACAGACCAAACTCGAGATTATGTAGATGCAAAAATTCTCAACAAAATATTGACAAATAGAGAAGGGGATCATGGTTTGTGACACAACTTTGGGAACAGGAAACAATTATAAGATAAACTTTACCTAACAAATACAATCAATTTAAACTGGTTATTTGTACCCTCAATGAATTTCCAACAATGAAGAAGAAGAAGAAGAAGAAGAAGAAGAAGAAGAAGAAGAAGAAGAAGAAGAAGAAGACGACGACGACTAATGCTATAAAATAAAGGGGTATAAATTTAGTAAAAAAAAAAAAATGAACATAACATACAGGACATATGTTCACTATAAAAATACTATTGGGAAATGCAAAACTAAAGAGAAACAAATAGCAAAGATTTTTGCTCTCTTGAATGGAATGACTGTTATAAACAAACAAACAAACAAAAATAGCAAATAGAATCCAATAGTGTATAAAAATTATCATACACCACAGCCAACCGTGATTTATTTCAGGTAGGCTAGGCTGGTTCAGCATTTAAAAATTAATTAATGTGATCCATCCCAGGAACAAGGTACAGAAGATCAACTCTTATGATTATATCAATAAATGCTAGAAAAAGCCTTTGATAAATTGGACACCCAGTCATGACTCACTCTCACCAAAGTAGCAATAGTGGAATACATGTTCAACTTAATAAAGAATATCTAAAAAGAACTGCAACTGGCAGCACCCATAGCTCAGTGGGTAGGAAGCCAGCCACAATCACCCAGGCTGGCAGGTTCGAATGCAGCCTAGAATAACTAAACAACAATGATGACTGCATCAAAAAAATAGCTTGGCATTGTGGCCAGGACCTCTAATCCCAGGTATTTGAGAGGCAGAGATAAGAGAATTGCTCAAGCCCCAAGAGTTTGTGGTTGCTATAAGTGGTGACATCACAGCACAATACTAAGGGTGACATAGTGAGTCTCTGCCTCAGAAAATAAATAAACAAATAAATAAATAAACCTAAGAAACTGCATGTTTTTCTCCTTAGATTGAGAACAAAGCAAAGATGTTTTCACTCATCATTTCAATTCAACACAATAATAAAAGTCCCAGCTAAATACAGTGAGGCAAGTAAATAAAAAGATATACAAATTAGAAAGAAAGAAATAAAACAATATTTCTTGGCAGAAGACAGTATTGTACTAGTCATAAAACAACAAAATAACAACAAAAAATTCTCATAGATAATTTTAGCAAGGTTGTAAGATACAAGCTTATTATAAAAAGTTTAATAAATTTTCTGTAACCAGCAATTAAAAATTGCAATTTGGGGTGGCACTTGTGGCTCAAAGGGGTAGGGTGCCAGCCCTGTATGCTGAAGGTGGTGGGTTCAAACCCAGTTCTGACCAAAAACTGAAAAAAAAAAAAAAAATTGAAATATGGTATTAATAACAGCATAGTATTTACATTAGCACTCAAAAATGAAGTACTTAGGAATTAATCAAGGAAAATATGTATAATACAGTTGTTATATGAGAAACACTATAAAAGTTTGAAGAAAGACAAAAATAGATCTTTAAAATGAAGAAATAATTCTATGTTCATAGACAGGCAGAGTTGATATTGTAAGCATGAGCCAAGATGAAAGACTTGTACAACAAAAACTATAAAACATTGTTAAAATAAATTAAAGACATAATAAATGAAAACACTTTCCATGTCCGTGGATTGAAACACTTAATATCGATAAGGTGTCAATACCAGTCAAAATAATCTACAGAAAAAAAAAGGTGAAAGATTTATGCGATCTGATAGTAGGAGATAGTAGGGGGACCACAACTATGAAATACATTGCAAGTACAAGTTGGTTCTATCATGTGTAGAAAACAAATGTCCTAATGCTATAATTGAGTTAATGAGATGAAAGCTATGCTGATTAATATGATGTAAGCACTCCAATTTGTACAAATAATCAACACACTGACATGGGCATAAGTGTATTTATAATCTATCTATAAAAGACTTAATAAAAATAAATAATATATAGATTCAAATTTCTATGAAAATAGCAATAACATTTTTATAGCAATAGAAAATCCTATTCTAAAATGCATATAGGCTATCAGAGAATCCCAATAGCCAAAATAATCTTGAAAATAATAAATAAAGCTGTTTTCTTTGTGATTTCAAAATCCACTGCAAAACTGTAATAATTAAAACATTATGTATGATACCAGCATAAAATATACAGATAAACCGATGAAATAGAATACAAATGTCAGAAACAAATTCTCACATATAGTGTCAAAACAAATTTGACAAGGGTGCCAAGACTACTTAAATGTCTTTTCATCACATTATGCTAGGAAAACTAGACATATACATAAAAATAAATAAATAAATAAAACTGAACCCTTACTTAACAACATATACAGAAATCAATTTCAAATGCATCAAAGACCTAACTCTATAGAACATTTAGAAGAAAATACCGGGCAAAAGCTTCATGACTTTGGATTTGACAGAGATGCTTAAATATAACACAAAAGACACAGACAACAAAAGAAAACACAGACAAATTGGACTTCTTGAAAATGTCTAAAAATTGTGTATTAAAAGATAATATGAAAAGAGTAAAAAGATAACTCAAAGAATGTGAGAAAATATTTGCAAACTATATACATGATAAGTGATTGATTTTGAAATATAAAAACAACTACTAAAACTTTATGACAAAAACAAAAAAAATCCAATTCAAAAATGGGCCAAGTAATTGAATAAAATTTTGTGAAGCTAGTGTATGATGCCCCATGATCATATCAATGTACACAGCTATGATTTAATAAAAAATTAATAAAAAAAGAAAGCAAAAATTTTCTCCAAAGATGATATGTAAATAAATAATTTGTTAATTAATTCAACATCACTAATCTTTAAAAGAAAAAAGGTCAAAACTACAATAATTGTGATAGCTAAGACTTCAGAAAGAACTTCTAGAAAGATGATACTGTAATTAATAATGGATGTGTAAGGAGAAGGAAGTAAACTTTTTTGGTGGTGAGAGAGGATACCTGAGAAGGGTGAGGTCTAGGAGAACAGGACTTCTGAAGAAGACCACAAGGATACACTTGCAGAGTCCACTCTAGGGTAACTCAACTCTTGGGAATTTGTACACTTAACTTTCTGAAACTTGGAAATTTTAAAGTTCTGTGAAATCCTGTAGTTCTGTAGAGGCTGAAATAGTATCTCTCACTTGATTCAAACTGGCCAATGAGAAGGGTACCTATGGGTTGGAACTTTTTTTACTGTTGATAAAAAGGGAAAGAACAAGTCAGTCAGGGAGCATGGCCATTTGGAATTCTTCTATGCCATAAACTCCTGGCTGGTGAATAAAGTCCTCCTTCTTATGAACATGGTGTTTGGTTCCTCTTTCTCTCCATTGTGCCTCGTCTTCCTGCAACAGTGATGATGAAAGGTGGTTCCTTCCCTTCCTGTCCCATTCTTCATATAAACAGAGAGTTGAGAGGCCTTTTGGATACAAACCCATTCTGAGAGAGGCTACCTTGGAAAATTAAGGTCCTAAAGAACAAATGATTCCTCCCTGGAGCCAAATACCCTCCTGAAAATTTCTTCTTGTGGTGAATCAGCTCTTAGAAAGTTGTAGTAATTTAACTTCCTGGAGCCTTGAAACTAAAACTTGCTTCTGCTTCTGGAAAAGCCCCTGCTGGCCTTCTTCAGTTCGATTCACATTGACCAATGAGAAGGGTAGCCATAGAGAAGAAACTTTGGCTAAAGAGAAAAGGGAGCGGAAAGAGCCAGTCAGGGAACGCAACCATTTTTGGAGTTTAGTCTGCCATGCTCTGCAGACTAAAATAAAACTCTTCATCTTTTATCATGGATATTTGGGTGTTTCTTTCTCTCCATCGGGCCTCATTTTCCTATAAAATTTTCACCTCAATCTGCATGAATGGGTTTTTCCAGATGACTAGTCTTGGAAGGAAATAAAGTAAAATGTTTGGGAACCACCATGCTATAAGACCAGCAACTTTTGTCCAGTTTATTCTCCACAACACTAAGATTCCAGGGAATTAAAACTTGAGGATGCCTGGATTCTATCATTCTTTTAAAAATTTATGGAGCTAACTGTCTGACATTATCAGAAGTCCATGTGTTTGAGAATTGAAGGGACCTGAGTGTGATAGAGTATAGGTGAAGGCTAAAGAATTATGTAACTTCCCCTGGCATTTGCAGAGGGTCAGGCCCTAGGATCTCTTCACTCCACTATGATGGCAGCATCATTTTATCCTATCCTACAATTTTTTTTTCCTTTTTTGTTTCAAAAAATCCCAGAGCCTTTAATAGTCCAGTTATGTTACTCCCTATGCTTTTCTGGATACAATCAAATTCCCTTCTACCTTTACTCCAAAAGGCAAGGAGAGCCTGCCAGAGGAGAAGAGAGGCTGAGAAACCTCTTGCTTTCAGGCTGAAGTTTGCTCTGAAACTCTTCACAGCACTCCTGTGGTGCTGACAGCAGACAACTTTGTCCTCCAGGTTCTTTCTCAGCCAGATAAGAACACTCCTTCTCTAAAGATCAGGACTGTAACTACCTCTGGTACTAGCATCTAGGCATAAGTCATCCCAGTCGCATGGCATAGCTTGAATTTTACAGGTGGAGAAAAGGAGGCCAAGAAAGGAGTTAAGAAGAGCCATTATAGCTATATCAAGGCTAGTAAGAGACAGAGACAGAACCAAAAGCCAAGGCTACTGAGGACAGGCCTCAAAAGCCTTTCTGTCACCAGTTTTGGAAAAAGATGAAGGATAGCCAATACAGCATCAGTCCTTGCATTGTTCAAAGAGGTGAGGAAGAATATGTCATTGTTGATTTGAAGGATACTCCAGGATGTCATAGAAAGGGAAGAGCTATGTTTGGAAGTTTCAAGTTGTGGTAATAGCTCAGTGTAGCAAACAGAATAGCAGTCAAATTGGGAGGATAAGAGCCCAGAGGAGTCTTACCATATGGCATAGGGTGACTCTAAAGCTACTATGGAAAAATATTTGGAACAAAAGTTTTAGGACTTATTTTCCCAGTTCCAGAAGTTTGGGTTTAGCACACAGGTAACCCAAAATTTGCTCCAGATTTTTTTATACTCAGTCATCAATAGTTTGGGTAAGGATGTTTTACAATTCAACAGATAAAACCAGATACATAGGTAACATTCTGTCTCTGGCATATGGACTAAGGCAGTGAACTTGGAATGATGATAACTTAGTGTTGTCTTATCTTCTCCTTATCCTGCAAATGAGTATTTACACTATATACCCTAACTGTGTAATTCTTTAGAAAATGTCTTAAAGATTCTTTTCCCATTCCCATCATCTTCATCTTTACTGTGGTGAGTAGTAAAATCTCCATCCAGTGGCTAAAGAGACACACAATCATCACCACTTCCAGAAGGCTGTGATGTGAGTCAATAAGCCTGGAACTCCCAGTCAAAAGTTTGAGAGACAAAGGAGATAGGGCGATGGATGGTGGAGTCACATCTGAAAAAGTCAGATAAGGATATACTATGGATACAAAAAGAAACTGAGCCCACAGGAGCCCACAATCACTTTAGACTTTTCTTTTTGGTGCTTGTTGAGATTGTCTCAGTACATTTAGTGAGAACCTAGAGGGCTTTCCCTGGATAACAAAAACAAAACTTCCTTCAAATGCCTCTTCCTATCATTTTGGACCTCCCTCCTCTCTTAGACCCAGGTCCTGCACCTGACTGTACTAGTCGGAGATCCTTGCATGGATCATATAGGTTAAACATCTATGTATTCCTAGGGAATACATGCTCCTCCAAGTCAAATGTATGGTCTGTACAACTCAATTCCACTATAGACTAAGGTAGAGCATTTGACACAAGATGTGTCTCCTGGACTCTCTCAACTTATACTGTCCATCCATATGTTTGCTGTGTTTCCTCCATTGTTAATTTTTTGTCCACTCTCCATCTTAGGGTGCCATCTCAGTCAGGAGTAGCTCATCCTGTACACTGGCCCAAGGCCCAAAAGTACAGGACAGTGGACACTGCCTAACAACATGCCTCCAGTGAAGGGTGAAGGCAGATGTTCTTTTCTTATTGTGGTTGGTTATGAAAGTCATTCTATAGGCATCTCGGACTATTCAAGGACAGTAAGTTCGTATTGACTCCAATTAAACCTTAATAATGCTACTCATGTTGGCATCTCTTCTCTCTCCAACTCATTTTTCTGCCTTTTCAGTGTGATTCCTGAGATCTATATACAAATGAATTGTCTTTTTTTTATTATTTTTTTTAAGTTATTGTCTATGTATTGGTATGTCCTTGCATCAGTCTCTGTTTCATCTATCTGTTGTCAATATTTGTCCTGCTTTCCCTCAATCAATGCCTGGATTTCCACTGCCAAGTTTCCTGGGGCCAATGCTAGAGATGCATCTGGGCATTAGTGTGTTATGTTATGAAGGGCTGGGGCTAAGATTGAGACTGGGGACTTACTCACTTGTTCTTTGGAGCTAAGTATGAGACCAAGATTAAGGACTCAACCAGAATACTAAGTAGTGCAAGGCCCAAGAGACTAGTCCACATGTCTAGAGCTAAAGTAGACACATAGGTAGAAATAATTTTGGCACAGAGATGGGATGATCAAGTAAGTAAATGTGTCAAAGATAATGAAAGACAGATCATTCAAAGCTGGAGAAACTTCCATAGAAAAATGCAGAAGGTTGAAAGGTTAGGAAAAATTCCTGTGATACTGACCTGGAATTCAAAATCTTGGTGTCAATTTTATGGTTTTATTTATTTATTTATCTTTAATTCAGATTAATGTGATATTTATTTATTTATTTATTTACCCTGATTTCAGATTAATGTATACAATTAGGTTACACTGTTTGCATTTACAGGGTAAAGTCAAGCAATTATCTAGTCCTATACCCAAGGAGGTGTGCCATATATATTGAGCATGTTAGGTGAGAGCTTGACAAACTCTTTTTCCCTTTGTAAATTTAATTCTGTTTTTCTCTTTTGTGCTCCTGCAGTTGAAAATCTACTAATTTAAACTTAATACTGACTAGGTGAGATGTTTGCTTTCCATTAATAAGACACTTTATTAATAGAATGTTCTCCAAATCCATCCTGGTAAATACCAAAGATAACAGTCTGTGTATTCCATGATCTTATTAATCTATTCTTGGGTTGATGAGTTCTGGGTTGATGGGTTCTACCTCTTTGTGATTGTGAATTGAGATGCTATAAACATTTAAGTGAAAAGGCCCATATGATAAAATGATATCCTCTCTCTCTCCCTCTCCCTCCCCCTCTCCCTCCTCCTCCCCCTCCCCCTCACCTCCCCTCCCCCTCCCCCTCTCCCCCCCCCCTCTCTCTCTCTCTCTCTCTCTCTCTCTCTCTCTCTCTCAGTAGACACCTAGTAATGAGATTGTAGGATCAAATGGAAGTTTTACTTTTACCTCTGAAAATTCTCCACATTTATTTAAAAAAAAAAAAAGAGTGTATTACTTTACTATCCCACCAGTAGTGCATAAATATTGCCCCTCTCTGCACCCTTTTAATCATCTGCAGCCTTAGGATCTTGTGGTATGGGCTATTCTCTCTGGGTTGGGCTAGTTTTTAATGTGTTTCTTGGTGCTTTGCCTACCCTCTTGAGAAAAGATTCTGCTCTTGTCACTTGTCCAATGATTTATGTGGTTGCCAGCTCTTGTCATGTTGATTTTCTGCATCCTGGTTATTAGCACTTGGTTATATTTGTCACATATGAATATGTTCTTCCATTCTAAAGACTTTCTATAGGCTTTGTTCATTGTATTCTTAGCTATGCAGAAAATTATTAGGTTGATCAGTTCACATTTATTTATGTTTGTTGTTGCTGAAAACTCAAATTAGCTCTTCGTCACAAATTCTCTCCCCATGCAGATGTGGTTAGAAGGTGTTTTTTTTTTTTTTTTTTCACACTTTCTGCTACAGTTATTACCTTGTGTGTCTTAGATTTAAATTTTCTATCCAGCATAAGTTAATTTCTGTAAGTGGGGAGCTGTGCACATCCAGTTTTATTCTTTATTTCTTACTTACCAGTCCCCAAGCACCAATTACTAAATAGAAATTATTTTCTGCAGGGTATGCTTTCATTTGGTGTATCAGAAATCATGGTGGTATGAGACTGGGTTCATCTCTACATTCTCTGTTTTGTTCCATAGATCTATGTCCCTGTCTTTATTCCAATACCATGCTTTTGGTCAACCATAGATTTATAGTATAATCTAAAATATGGTAATGGGATGCCTTAAGATTTGTTTTTATTTTATTGAATTACATGGAATATTCTTTTTTTTTTCTGATTCCATACAATTCAAAGAGCTATTACTTCACATTCTTCAAAGTATCATGGTGGGTGGTGTTTTAATGTCCCAGAAGTTGTTCAACTAATGGTTGTTTGGTTTCCATGCCTTCATGTGAGTATGTGTGTTTGACTTGAGCACTACATTTCTATTTTTTTTTTTTCAAATTGTTGAGGTTCAATATAATCTAAATCATGGAAAATGATTCATAAGCTCATGAGAAGAACCCAGTGGTAGGGCGTTGGAATATTCTGGAGTTGTGGTTAAGTCTTTTGTTTCATTGTTGAGTTTCTCTTTGGAGAAATTGTCCAGTTGTATCAGTGGAGTGGTGGCAGTCCCCCCAAATTATGGTGTTGTAAAATATCATATTGTTTCAAATCAAGTAGGGTTTGTTTTATAAATCTTGGACCATTAATCTTGGGTCCATAAATAATTAGGAGTGAAATGTACTCTTGCTGTATAGTGCCCAGGGCCAGTATATAGTGAGCATCCTTACCTTTCATTATTTTTTTGGCTTTAAAGAAAATTGCATCTATAAAAAAGAATCACAACTCCCACTTTTTTGTGGTTCTCTTTTGCTGAAATATTTCAAGCTCTTTCAGGAGTGTAGATTTATCCTTGGATGGTGGGTGGTTGGGGTTAGAAGTCTTTTCCTACAGGCACCAAGTAATTGGCTTGTACTTTTTAACCATTCAGCCAGCCTGTGCCTGTTCAATAGGAATTCAATCCATTCACATTAATTGAGAGAATAAGTAGAAAGGACTTTTGTTCATCTTCCCATGTGGAGGTCTGTTGCCTTGTTTTATCACTTGTGCCATGGTAGAATCTAGTTTATGTATGTTGCTGTCCACATGGCTTGTCTTTGCTGATTGTCCGGTGTTTGGTGTGTGAAGAGTACTGTTTTGGGTACTTCCTGCAGAACAGGTCTTGTAGTGGCAAATTTCCTCCATATTTCCTTGTCAGGAAAAAAAAAAAAAAAAGGAAAGTAAGGGCGAGGGAGTGAGAAAGTAAGTAATAAAGAAAAGAAAAAAAAAAAGAAATTTCTTTATGAAATATAAAGCTTGGTTTGGCAGTATATTAAATCCTTGTTTTGTTTCAGTAGATTGAAAGTAGAAGCCCATTCTCATCTGACTTGTCTTGTAGTTTCAACTCTGAATTTCACCAGCACCCTGATTCTTTTACAGGTGCTTATGCCTTGAAGAATTCTAACTGCCAGTTAATTGTAACATTTGTAGGAATTGCCTACATTGTGGTATTTTTCTAAAAGTAGTATGTCTGATGAATCTTGGGCAATGCTCAGGAAATTTTTGTGCATGAAATCATTCACTAGGGCTTCCATGCCTTTGAGTCTTTTTTCTCCTCCTTCAGAAATACCTATAATTTGTATGTTTGTATACTTTATTGAGTCATAAAATTATCTAAGAGATTGCAATGTTTTTACTCTTCTCTTTTTTTGCCTATTTAAGTAACTGAGTAAACTTCAGGCTCTAAGATTTTTTTTTCTCTGTGTTTTAATCTGTTCTTGAAATTTTCTACTACATACTGAAGTTTTCTAACTAGCTCCTTCAATTATTGAAACTCTAGTATATCTTTTCTAATTTCATCATGTCTTTTATTCATTTCTGGGTGAATTTTTGAATTTTATTTTTTGTGGCTTTCCACTTCTTTTTTAATTTAATTCATTACTTTTGTCATCTGTACTCTATATTCCCCTCATCTCATCTCCATAATATTTTTATAAATATAATCATCTGTGATATCTTCATTGTTATACCTTGGGGAAGAGTTTATCTGCTCTAGTTTTTTCTTGTCAGAATTTTTTTTCATTACCCCTCATATGCATATTCTGCTTATTTAGTTGCCCTACTTATTTTAGCCATTGAGTACGTGATTACAAAAGAAAGAGAGAAAGAGAGGGATGGAAAGAGAGAAAGAATAAAAGATCAAGCAAGAAAAAAATAATAACAGTAACAAAAATAGGCCCAGCATGGTGCTGGCTCAAAGTAGTAATGCCATCTCTGTGGGAGGATGAGCTATGAGGATTTCTTGTGGGGGTTGGAAACCTGAGAACAGCCTAGGAATGAGCTAGATTCCACCTCACTCAGGAATACAGAAAAATCAGCCATGTACTGTGGCAGTCATGGGTAATCTCAGTCACTTGGGAAGCCAAGACAGGAAGGTTGTACAAACCAAGGAATTCAATGCTGCCATAAGCTAAGCCAATGCCATGACACTTTGGTCCAGTCAATAGAGTGAGACCTGTCCACAAATATAATAAATCTATCTATCCATCTATCCATCTATCTATCTATATTTATGTATCTAGTGTTAATATGATCTCTGGTGCTCTGTAAGAGGTAAATAAGGTAATAAAAAAGAAAATAAATTTTATTTTATTCTATTTTATTTTTTAAGAGCAACTGGGTCAACATGGTAGTGGACAGCCAGTTGTTTCAGGCTAGCTGCATATTTATGACATACACCATTGGTTAAATCATCAATCTAATGGAGAAGGCTAAACTTTACATGATGGTTATTCCTGGGCTTGTATTTTGTACAACTATTTCTTTAAATAACTACATTCATTAGGCTTATTTTTCTTTAACTATTAATGCTCTAAATTATTTATGATTTTAATCCTAAATAGAGCATGGGAAAGAGAATATAGTCTGAAAGTAGGATGTCAAAGCAGATCCCAATTAGGCCAGACATAAATCATAGAAGTGGCCATTGACACTCAAGAAGCCTTATTATGCTCCGATACACTGACACTTCTGACCATACTGAGGTGACAGAAAAAAAGGAGATATTTTTATCCTTATCTACTCCTTTCTTTAATGAGGTTTAAATGTTTTGCATTCCTAAAATCTCCCATAGCACTCACTCTTCCTGAAAAACTTTCCTTGAGGGCACACTTTCTCTCCCAAGAAAGCTTTGCCTACTCACAAGAGTCATGCTGGGGGAGGGGTTAAGTTCCCGCAAAATAGCCTCCTCAGTTTTATTTTATTTTATTTTTTTATTAAATCATAGCTGCATACATTGATATGATCATGGGGCATCATACACTAGCTTTACAGACCGTTTGACACATTTTCATCACAATGGTTAACATAGCCTTCCTGGCATTTTCCCAGTTACCATGACAAGACATTTACATTCCACATTTACTAAGTTTCACATATACCCTTGTAAGATGCCCCTCAGGTACCCATCTCTCCACCCACCTCCCCGCTCGCTCCTCTCCCTTTCCCCCTTCCCCTATTCTTAGGCAGCCTCTTTAGTTATTTTAAAGGGACCAGGCTTCCAGTTGGCACAAGATTTTGGATTTCTCTGATTCATTTTTATCTTATCTCTGTTCACTTTTGCTCATCATCTGCTATCATTTGTTTAATTAAATTCCTTACTTACTTACAACAAACAATTTAATATAGGTCTTAAACTTAATAAATCCTTTCACACATCAAGATATAACTCTTCCATTAAGTACACATATATGTATCCCTACCACTTGCATGGTTATATCTGTTTTATATATTTGTGTGAGCATGTAGTTGTTTATATACTGATTTTCTATTATTATTAAGTATATTAGATATTTTTTTCCATGCTTAAAATACTTTGTAGAAAGAACAGGTTTTACCACCATCAGGTAAACATAAAAGATGTAAAATCTCCATCTCCATATAGCTGAATAGTGCTACATTGTATATTTATGCCACAGTTTGTTAATTAATTCCTGGGATGATAGGCATTTGGGTTGCCTCCAAAAATTATTCTAAGATAAATGGAAATCAAAATGATGAAATAACAACAGACCCCTCAGAAATTCAAAAACTCCTTAACGAATACTACAAGAAACTCTACTCTCACAAACATGAAAATCTTAAAGAAATCAATACCTGAAATCCAATACCTGGAAGCATGCCACCTACCAAGACTTAGCCAGAACAAAGTGGAAATGTTGAACAGGCCTATATCAAGTTATGAAATAGCATCAACTATACAAAATCTCCCTAAAAACAAAAGCCCATGACCAGATGGCTTTACATCAGAATTCTATGAAACATTTAAAGAAGAACTAGTACCTATACCACTAGTTCCTATACCATCTCTTCCAAAATTTAGAAAAAGAACAAATATTACCCAACACATTCTATGAAGCAAACATCACCTTGATCTCCAAACCAGGGAAAGACCCAACAAGAAAAAAGTATAGACCAATATCACTAATAAATATAGATGCTAAAATACTCAATAAGATCCTAACAAAAAAAAAATCCAATAACACATCAAAAAAAATTACACACCATGACCAAGTAGGATTTATCCCAGGATCTCAAGGCTGGTCCAATATACATAAATATATAAATATAATTCAACACATAAACAAACTTAAAAATAAGGAGCATATGATTCTTTCAATTGATGCAGAAAAAGCTTTTGATAATATCCAGCATCCCTTCATGATCAGAACACTTAAGAAAATTGTATAGAAGGGAAATTTCTTAAACTAATACAGGCCATCTACAGCAAACCCACAGCCAATATCGTATTGAATGGAGTTATACTGAAATCATTTACACTTAGATCAGGAACCAGGCAAGGTTGCCCATTGTCTGTGTTGCTCTTTAACATTGTAATGGAAGTTTTAGCCATTGCAATTAGGGAAGAAAAGGCGATCAAGGGTATCCACAAAGGGTCAGAAGAGATCAAACTTTCACTCTTCACAGATGATATGATTGTATATCTGGAAAACAATAGGGATTCTACTACAAAACTTTTAGAAGTGATCAAGGAATACAGCAATGTCTCAGTCTACAAAATCAACACCCATAAATCTGTAGCCTTTATATATACCAACAACAACCAAGGTGAACTAACAGTCAAGGACTCTATTCCTTTTACAGTAGTTGCAAAGAAGATGAAATATTTGGAAAATACCTACAAAGGATGTGAAAGATTTCCACAAAGAGAACTATGATACTCTAAGGAAAGAAATAGCAGAAGATGTTAACAGATGGAAAAACATATCATGCTCACGGCTGAGAAGAATCAACATTGTTAAAATGTCCATACCGCCCAAAGCAATATATAATTTTAATGCAATACCTATTAAAGCTCCATTGTCATACTTTAAAGATCTTGAAAAAATAATACTTTGTTTTATATGGAATCAGAAAAAAAACTCTAATAGTCAAAAACATTACTCAGCAATAAAAACAAAGCAGGAGTAGTCACACTACCAGACCTGAGACTGTACTATAAATCAATAGTGATCAAAATAGCATGGTACTGGCA
>CAUYPK010053403.1:0-32385 GCA_963574355.1 Loris lydekkerianus | reverse complement strand
TTCCATGGTGTACATATACCGCAATTTATTATCCTTTATAATCCTTTAATCTTTATATCTTCATTAGCTTTTGTGTTTCCCTTTGTCTGCAATAATGCTTAGGTTTCCCCTATCCTAAGGAAATAATAAATAAGCATCTTCTTTAGGCTTCATCCTTATTTCTTTCTTCTCATCATTTCCAACAACTTGTCAACTTCCCATTTTACCATTCAACTTATCACACAAACCAGCTTTGGCCCTTACCATATGACTGAAATGCTTCTAAGGTCACCAGTGATTTCCAAATTACCAATTCAATCTTTCCTGCTTGGTTTCCATTCTGTTAAACTCCCTTCCCTTCCCTTCCCTTCCCTTCCCTTCCCTTCCCTTCCTAAAAGAGTCTCACTCTGTCACTCTGGGTAGAGTGCCATGGAATCATCATAGCTCACAGCAACTTCAGCCCCCACGAGTGCTAGGATTACAGGTGTGAGCCACTGCACCTGGCCCTCTGTTAAATTCTTGACCACTCTTTCCCCAGACTTCTTTTCAGAAGCTCAACTGATTGATTAGAGGCCAGTGAGACCCAGCTTAGTTTCAACTAGTAACTAAAATCTCAATAACTTAGTATTAATTCAGGTCAAATGATGCATCAGAATTATGGTATAGTAATAATTTCCTGCTAACAATTGGCCAAGTTATTGCCTATTCTACATCTATTTAAAGCATTGTGTAATTTCCAAAGAGGGGAACATAAACTTCTGCCTCTTGAGATGTAGATAGTCTTGTTGAATAGGCAAGATTCAAGTTTATAAAACCATTATCATTTGAAGAATTACTAAACAATTTAAAAATGAATAAAAGTTATATTGCAAGGTACAAACCATAAATATAATAAGTATTCAGAGGAGAAAAAACATTTCTGAGAAAATGCACTCATAGAGTATGTTATGAAACCTTTAAGAAATTATAAGTTTCAAATCAGAAAGGTGAGAAGAGAGCCTTATTCAAACAGGGGGACTTGTACCAGCAAAGGCAAAGGGCTTTATTTCTTGATGACAGTTTTCTCTTCTCTCTGGTTTTCTGTTTCTTTTCTATACCACATTTCCGTTAGTCTCCAATTTCCATCTCTCCTTGCTTCAGTTGTTCAACGTATTTCACCCTCTAAGTCTTCTCAGAAATCCCACCCTGGGCTGTGCCTAGATCTACTAAGTGTCTGGATTTTTATTCACCTCTCGATGACCTTAACACTGTCTTCCAAATTATGATGGAATTGGATCTAAGAATGGGCAATCCAATCAATCTCTTTCCCAGAGTTATCTGTGTGCCCCAGAAAAGGCTCCTTTTTAAAGAAGTGAAAATATTTAAAAATCGTAAGATGATATTCATGTAGAAGCATGCCAGCAGACTAACACAAGTATCATACCTACTTTTCTATGAAACAAAGCGTTAATCTAAATTTTCTGTACTAAGAGTCCTTTAATACAGAACTGGCCTTAGAAAGTCATTTGTTCAACCACTGCTTTTCCTAAATGTACAGAAGGACACCTGGACAGAATTTCCTTTTCCAGCTAATGAGTTGCTTTTAAACTTGAAATCTAGGCCTCAAACTTCTGGTGCTCTCTCCCTCCACTATAACATGAAATCCTCCTTCTTATCAAAGAAATATTGTAGGAATCTGTAGAGCATTACCATAGCTAAATCTGTTGCCCTGTTGAGTATACATCAAAAACTTGCTTTATTTAATCATTACACCTTGACTGAGCAGTCCCTGTTAAAGGCATTAGAAAATAAGTTAACCATTTTCTAAAAAATAATAAAACAATTCATCTCATGAGAATATTGCTATTATACCAAACATGTAATATTGTGGCCAAAATTACAAAAGGTCATAAATGTTCAAGACTGATAACATCAGTCCTAGTTGGAACAGTCCCTGGAAACACGATCATCTACAGTTTAGATAATGACAACCAGGGAAGAGAGAAACAGAATGGTCCACATTGTCACCAGCTATTTGTTCCTTTCTCAATAAAACCCTGAATTGGACTAAGACAATTCCTAATATTTTACTCCTGCTAACTCCCAACTCAATAAGCAATGGTTCTTTGGAGAATGCTTCTTGACTCTGCTTTCTATGCAGATTTCCAGGGAGCTTTGTGGAGCAAGAGGCTAGGGTGTTATAATGCTTCCTACTTAGAGAGGTTCCCAGTCTATTGATTATCATGGAGATTTCCTATTTCCTGCTTCAAAGGAGCAATTACAGCACATGACAGGTGGCACCTGTGCTGCTCAGGTTGCTATGAATTTAAGTGTTTTACTGAGTGCTCATTTTAAAGGAGAAAGTGCATTTCTGAATCTAGGAAAGAGACCAATTTTCAATAGAAGTTCAATTTTACCCTTATTTAAGTCTTTGACTTGGGGGGTCTTAGACCACAACCACAGGGTCCCACATTTGAAGCTCAATATATAGTCTCAAATAGTGACATGGTTTTTCTAACCCCAGTTGTTTTAAAGATGCACAATATAAATTACATTATTCTGTTTATACAGAGACTAAGATCTATATTGGTTAAAATTTTATTTTATTTTGCTGCAAAGCACTATTATATATGTAAGAATATGCAGTAAGAAGTAAATATCCATAGGTAAACTTTAATAATTAAAAAAATTAATTAGTTCATAATAATTGTCTTGTTGATGGAGGCCGATTGGAGTACTGGATTATAGTACATTATTGTTTAATAAATCAATAGCTTCAAACCAGAGGCCCAGCCACCTCCAGAGTGGATTAGAAGGAACGGGCTTGATGTTTTGGTTTTACACAGGCCTCCATGCACTGACCTCAGGATTGTCATGCCCATCTCTCTAATTCTCAGTGCCCTCCTTTGTAAAGTGAGAATATAGAACTGGATTTTTGACAATTAAAAATTTATGGTAAAATAATCATAACAAAAGTCTATTTTAATCATATTAAAGTTTACAGCTCAGGGACATTAAGTACAACCATATTGCACAGCCATGACCACCATCCACCCACAGGAGGCTACTCATAGCCTCTACTCATTTTGCAAAGCTGAAACTCCATACTCATTAACCAATATGTCCTTATCCCTTCTCCCTGCAGCCCCTGGCAACCATCATTGTACCTTCTGTCTCTATGAATCTGATGCTTCTGGGTACCTTATGTAAGAAGAAGAGTGTCCTTGTGACAAGATTTATTTTGTTTAGCATAATATCCTTGAGGTTCATCCATGTTGTAGTTTGTGTAGAATTTCCTTTTTAAGGCTGAATAGTATTCCATTGAATGGATATATCACATTTTCTTTGTTCATTCAACATCCATAGGCACCTGGGTTGTTTCCACATTCTGGCTGTTGTGAACAACGCTGCTATGAACATGAGTATACAAGTATCTCTTTGGGTCCCTGCTTTCAATACCTCTATAGGGTATATCCCCAGAAGTAAAATTGCTAGATCATGTCCTAATCCAATTTTCATTTCTAAAGGAACCATTATACTGTTTTCCAGAGCATCTGTACCACATTACATTTCCAGGACTAGATATTTTTAAGCATCTCTTCCATGTCTATAATTCTAGGACTAAAACTTTTTAAATAACCTCTTTAAGCCATTTTCTCTTTACCTGGAAAAATGCTCAGATGTTTTTTACTCCAGAAAGCCTTCATTTAGGTTAGGTGCATCTATGGCACCCTTATTTAGCAGTGTTAAGCTCTAATCATATTTTTAATTTATTTCTTATGCTTTTTTTTTTTTTTTTTTTTGAGACAGAGTCTCACTTTGTCACTCTTGGTAGAGTGCTGTGGCATCACAGCTCACAGCAACTCTTGGGCTTATGCAATTCTCATGCCCCAGCCTCCCAAGTAGCTGGGACTACAGGCACCCACCACAACACCTGGCTAGTTTTTGATTGTAGTTGTCATTGTCATTTGGCAGGCCCAAGCTGGATTTGAACCTGCCAGTTCTGGTGTATGTGGCTGGTGCCCTAGCCTCTGAGTTATAGGTGCTGAGCCTATTTTTTATGTTTCTATAGGACATGAATTTCTAGAAGGTAGAGATTATTATTTTTTTCCCTATCTCTTCAGTCCCTGACACAGAATGATCCAACAGCAAATAATTGATGACAGACATTACACAGGTTGGAACAAAATAGGGTCAGATAGTTCCAAATGATGAATTGAAGAAGTTATTTAAAATAGCAAAAGTGGAAAATAATTTTTTCCCTAGTACAAAATATTTCCCAAGAGATTGAGACTTAAATAATAATGATGATAAGCATAATAATGAAAATGCCTAATTCATGCTATCTCGACCATCGGCTAGGGCTGACTTTTTCCCAGGGGCTCTGGAATACTTGGCTTAAAGGTCTCGCCCCTGCTGGCTGGCATTCCTAGAGGAGGGAGTATCAGGGTTGTTTAACACCCATCAACACGGAATGCAGAAGGCACATTTCACTGGGCATCCATAATGGAGGGTGGAAGGGGCGCTGGCCAACCATCCCCATTCCGGAATACTGGAAGAGACCTTGATGTTCAATGGTTCAGGTCCTTTTATCTTGGATGAGTTTCAGAAAAGGGAAGAGACAAGTTATGTGGCAAGAGGGCCACATCCCAGCTCTAGAGACCCAGACAAATGCTCTTCACTCACAGACAGAAACTGTTGTTCAGCTAGCTTGCTAAGCGCTGGAGGGCAGAACTGTTACTGAATACAGGAAAAAGACAACGCTTCAGAAGCTTTCAACTCATGCTAAAGAGGAGGCATTGAACTGTGGGAGAGCAGGTCAGATTTCTGGACTCAAACATCAGGATCACAACTCTTCTGGGGGCAAGAACGCTCCTGCCAAGGCTGTTTTTGCACCTTTGCAAACGCTTGCTGTGGGTCAGTTTCAACCTCAGCAGAGGATGTGCAGAGATCCCAGAGTGGAAGCCGCTGTCCCTGCCTGGGCCTGTCTGCCCGGGGCGGAGACCCGCGCTTGCAGCTGCTTGCAGGGGTGGGAGGGGCAGGGGTGGCGCTGCCTCTGCCCCACCGGGTCTGCAGTCCTGCCCGCAGCCGGGCAGAGAAGGCCACGCAGGGCCGTACGTTCTGCGCCAGGGCTGCCAGGTGAGCCGCGCGCCGTAGGGGAGCGGGGGCCTGCGGGTGGGGGGTGGGGGAGCCGAGTGCTGAGGACCCTGCGGGTGGCCCGGGTGCTGGGGGACAGAGTTCCCTGCACGGGCTGCAGGGGGACAGTGTGGGAGGTGGGAGAGGAAGGCGGAGCTGCACTCTGTTTCTTCTTTTGGAGCAGCAGGTGCACCCAGGTTCTGGCGGGAAATTGGGGCGCCTTTGGGGAAAGAAAAACCCCAGGGCAGGCCGAGACTGGTCTTAGATGGGCCTGGAGAGGTTGTGGACTACGGACCTCATCTTGGACCCAGTGTGGAGTCTTTCTGGGGTCTGGAGAGGGCACCAGGAGAACACCTGGGGATAAGCAGAGAGTTTGACCTGACTGACCAAGGTGGCTGGACGCGCTCACCGCTCACACTGCATCCTTCCAAGAACATTGCTCCCTCCTCCAGCACGCAAGGAGCAAACAAACAGAAGTCTTCCCCTCATGTTGTTCTTTTTTGTCTTTTTCTGGTTTGTTTTGATGCTGTGGATTCAATGAAATAGCATAGGAGTGTCTCTAAACCTAAAAATCAACATAAAATTTTTGTGTGTCCATCCAAACATGTATTTTTTTTCTGTAAGTGTCCACAGAGTTTGACACTCCAAAAGATGAAAAAGGTGAAATCACAGCTGTGGGCTCCATCAACATGGCAAGTCCCAACAGGCTTCAGGGTAATGTGAGCTGCAAATCCTTATTTGAAAGCAGGGATTAGAGCTGAGGAAGGCCCCAGAAGGGCTGGAGGAAGGGATTCCTTCAAGGTTCCGGAAGACAACACTCAGCCTGTCACAGATTTATCTGGGTTAAAGATGGGGTCTGTTTTCCAACAGTATCAAATCAAATTAGTTTTCAAACATGTAGACTGGGAAACCAAGATGAGGCTTTGTTAATGCAAAGTCTACTCAGGTTTCTTTTTAGCAACCCAAAGTGACCTGCATGTCAGAGCTTCCCAGGACTCTTGAGAGAAAGGAGGGTTCCAAGCTTATACCTCCTTAGACTACTGGAGCTTGGGGAAAAGAGAAGAGAATCAACTGTGAATTCAGCTTTGGAGCAGCACCAGAAAAGCTCAGGAGGTGGGTGGGAGAGAGCGGGGAGCTGGGGGAGGTATGGTGATTGCTGGAGGAGGGGCTTAAATTATCCAACAAACTCATCCACAAAACTAACTGGTGCCCTAGAAAAATCACATTTTGTCCTTAATCCCATTTTAATTGTTCACAGCAAATGGGCAGGAGTACCCTGAGGATGTAAAGAAGTATTTGCTTCCACTTCAATAGTTTCATTTCTGCTCATGCCTTCTTTACCTACAAAATCGTGGCGTCCCAATCTGTGAGGTTCATGGGTGTGCTGGGATTAGGATAGTGATTGATCCATCATCAAACTGGGCTCTCAAACAATGATAATCACTTCCCAATTTCAGAGAAAAAAAAATAGAGGTTAAAATTATAAGCTTTTCTTCACAAGGTTATTCCAACCTTTGATCCTTGCTTCTACTCACATGGCACCTTGTTTTGTTCATGTTTACGTATTTGGCTGTGTTGAAACTCATGACATCATTAAGTCCAGCTTATAAAGAGCCCATTCATTCCAGGTGGTCTGTAACCTCACGTTTGAGAATGGGTGAAAGATAGGGAATTCACCCAGGGCTGGGCCACATTCTTTTTTAATGTCCTTTGAGTTTAAATGATTTGTTTGTGGGCCACCTGGTGCCTAGGTTGTGGCAGAGAATTGCACAGGACTCTGGGGCTAGGGAGGAAAGAAACTGCTTCATCCTACCTTGCTCACAGCTCAAACCAGTTTTTGTGTGCTGTTTTTAACATCAGACATATTTTGTAAACTCAAACCATACTTTTGGTGATGTTTATGGAAGAGAGCTTACATTTCTTAGTCAGCCCCTCCTCCCTTACAATTGGTTAGTTAGCCTTCATGAAATCTCAAGTTGAACTGTGGCTTTCAAAACAATAAGGTGGTTGTTACTACCTACAGCCTGTCTTCTTGGGATACAGTGATTGTTTGAAATGGCCCCCAGAACATGACCAAGGCTTTATTTAGCAAGGAATTACTATTTTGCTTCTCATTTTAAAAGTCATTAAAGATCTAAGCTTTTAAAAAGATAACAGTTGCCACGTCACTAGCCCTTCTGCTTCTGATGGCTTTTGTGGTTGTTGCTGATTGTTCTTTAACGTCTTCAGTGGGTATTTATTGAGTGAGTGTCTTCTGGGTGTCAGCTCCTGGGGTCCAAGGTGACTATGTTTCTGCTTTCCAAAAGTCAACAGACAGCACTTTTCTATTGAAACAAGTCACAGTGAGAATGAAATATTCTTGAGGTTTCTTTTGGTGTTACTAAAACAACCTTTACACCTTTGCCCCAGAAACAACAACATGAGTGAGTTAATGGCCTCTGGTTGTTAACTTCTGGGAATCCTTGGCCATGGCCATATTCTGTCAAGTTTAAGTCACTGGCTTCTCTTCATGTTTGAGACCATTTCCAGGCATTTGGCCAAGGGAGAGCTGCCCACTGTGGTCACCTGGCTTCAGAGCACTCTTTCTGGTGTGCACTCCCGGACTCCTATCACCTCGTGCTGTGCAGCTGACAGTTCTATGGAAAGCTTTCAAAGCATAGTAAATGCACCTGACAAGGAGAGAATGGGTGACATGTGGTCCCAGGGAGCACCAGCATCTAACTTCGAGGGTTCCAGCAGTTGCCCAGAGGCAAATTTGGTGTCCCCAATTCATACAGCATAGAAATTAAAAGCCTCCAAATCCATTCTGGCTAAGTGAAATCTGAAAGAGTACATTGGAGCCCTTCGAAAGAGAAAGATTCTAGGGCAGCGTCTGTGGCTCAAAGGAGTGGGGTGCTGTCCCCATATGCCGGAGGTGGTGGGTTCAAACCCAGCCCTGGCCAAAAACTGCAAAAAAAAAAAAAAAAAAAAAAAAAAAAAGAAAGAAAGAAAAAGATTCTACAGATCTATGATCTATGAAGTTGGGCTAGTCTGAAATGGAGCCCTGTACTACTCTGAGGAAATGGTCCACAGTGTGGATTTAGTATCAGAGAACAGTAATAACATGGCAGACTGATGTGTCACTAACCATGAGCGAGGCTCCCTTCTAAACACTTTATGTGTAAATTATTTAAATCACTAAGTTCTCTCCCAACCCTAGGAGAAGTGGCACTATTATTATTGACATTTTTGCCTGAGGTCACACATTTACAGTTGGTCCTTTGTATCTGTGGGTTCTGCGTTCATGGATTCAACCAAATGCACATTGAAAATACTCAAAAAACAGTGGATTTGTAATGAACATTTAGAATTTGTTTCCTTGTCATTATTCTCTAAACAATACAATTACTTACATAGCATTTACATTATATTAGGTATTATAAGTAATGTAGAGATGATTCAAAATATATATGAATTTATGCGTTGGTTATGTGCAGATACTACACTATTTTATATCAGGACTTGGGTATCCACAGATCTTGGTATCCTTGAGGTTTTTAGAACCAATCCCCTGTGGCTCCACAGAGGACTATATAGTGTCTTAATTATTACTCTTTCTTGAATAACATCTAACTCATCTTTGTTATAATAGGGCACTTAGGATTTCCCTCTTATCTACTGTTTGCAAAGAGTAACCACGTCTGCACTAAGACTGCCCTGGTTTCTGTCCTTGTTCATCGCTAACTAGCAGTGTGACCTTGAGCACATCACTGCCTTCTCTGTACCTCAGTTTTCTTCCATAAAATGGGAGTAATTGCAGTACTACCTCACCTGCTGTTGTGAAGATTGAAGTAATTTATATATGTAAGACAGTTAGAGTAGCACTTTGTATACAGGAGGCACTATTTTTATTATTAGCTATTTTTTTCCTTCTACCTTCATCTCCCAATGCCCACTAACACAGCAACCATGCTGAGCTGCTTAAGATTCCCCTGGACCTCCAGAGCTCTGTCCTATCTCAGTGCCTTTGCACAGGCTGTTCCCTTTATCTGGCATGCCTTTCCCTCTTCTTCAGTTGGGATGATCCCTCCTTTGCTAAGTTCAGCTTACATATTCCCCTCAATGACCTGTCTTTAGTGCCCTCCCTTATTCTCCAGGTAGCTGTGATCTTTGTGATCTCAGTAGCCTCCTACCCTTCACCTATCAAACAACTTACTAATTAACTACCTAGCATTATTGAACACTTATGTGCCCAATAGTGTGCCAATTTTTTTTTGCTACTTTTTGAGATAGTGACATCTCCATGAGGCAGGGTTATGTTTGATAATTGTTCATGTCCATTTCCCCCACTAGACTATGATAGTAGCTTACACATCTGTGTGCATTATTTATTTTGTATCCCTAGGACCTGGCAGAGGACTTAATTAATACACAGTGGGCACTCCATAAGGGTGTAAGTAGATGCATTTTACCAACAGCTATTTACAGCCCAATAACAGGCTAATTATAAATAACTCTTCTTTTATTTATTTTTATTTTTTTTTTATTGACATACAGTCTCACTTTGTCACCCTCTGTAGGGGGCTGTGATGTCACAGCTCATAGCAACCTTCTACTTTTGGGTTTAAGGGATTCTCTTGTCTTAGGCTCCCAAATAGCTGGGACTACAGGCACCCACCACAACACCTGACTTTTATTTTGTTGTTGCAGTTTTCATTGCTGTTTAGCAGGCCCTGGCTGGGCTCAAACCTGCCAGCCTCAGGGTATGTGGCTGGCACCCTACTCACTGAGCTGTGGGTGTTGAGCCAAGTAACGCTTCTTTTAAATAGTCTTTGTGCTTTTCACATGGCAGAAATTCACTGTCAATTTTTTTTTTTTTTAAATACTGATAAGCAAGAAGTTAAAATAATGCTTCTTTCGACCCCAAAGAGCTTAACCAATGTATTTAGGGGCACACAGACACTAAATGGCTAAACTGAACATAGAGATATGGTCTTCTGACCTCACAGCCCCAACTTTTAACTGTGGCATTACCTTGTTGATGCTACCCTTACCCTTCACAAACACACCACACACACACACTTTATAGGAACAAATTATTTTAGCTAATTAAAATGAATCAGAATAGCTGAAATTTGCAATTAAATCTACCACAAATACAATGTTGCAATGCATGAAATTCACAGTATTTGGTCTTTTTCTATCTTCCCGAATCCTGTGCTCTCAGTTATTTAAGCCAATCTTGATGAGAATCCACAAAATACAGATTAAGAGGCAGCACGGAGAGGTAAGATAGGTACAGAATGGTTTCTGCATTAGAGAAACATGAGTTTGGGGCCCACTTATGCCCCTAGATGTATTACCAAGGATAGGCTGCAAAACATCTCTCAGTCTTAGTGTCTTGTAAAATAATGAGAAATACTTTTTAGCATTTCATGAAAGAGGTGATATGATCACAATGTGCATTGCAACTGATTAATTATAGATCTTTAAGGCTTGTCCAAACAAAAACCTTGCTGAATTGTTTTCCACAGCTATGTTTGGCTTTTTCAAAAACCAGTCCTTCATTTAAATTCTCATGGTCATTTAACTTTTATATTTTTATTTAGATGCATTTAGTACTTGCCCTACAGTCATTTTCTTGGAATTCAATCTCTTCTCCACAGGCTCTCTTTTGAGATTAAAGAGAAAGAAGTGGCAAATTTAATGTTAGAGCAATTTTTCATTTAAAAGTAGATCATTGTTTTCATTACCCTATAATCAATATTTTCTATTTTTCTTTATCAGCGAGTTACTTCTCCTTTGATATTCTTATTGCCAAAGTGAAACTCTCTTGTTTCCTTGCAAGATGAAAGGAATCAACCATGTATGAGCCACCACCGGACAATTTAGCAATAGCAAATGCTTCCGATTTCCCGGATTATGCAATTACTCTTGAAAATTGCACTGATGAAAAAATCCTATTCAAGATGCACTACCTCCCTGTTATTTACGGCATCATCTTCCTCGTAGGTTTCCCAGGCAATGTACTGGCCATTTCCACTTACATTCTCAAAATGCGTCCCTGGAAAAGCAGCACCATCATCATGCTGAACTTGGCCTGCACAGACTTGCTGTATCTCACCAGCCTCCCCTTCCTGATTCACTACTATGCCAGTGGGGAAAACTGGATCTTTGGAGATTTCATGTGCAAGTTTATCCGCTTCAGCTTCCATTTCAACTTGTACAGCAGCATCCTCTTCCTTACCTGTTTCAGCATCTTCCGCTACTGTGTGATTATTCACCCCATGAGCTGCTTCGCCATCCACAAGACCCGCTGGGCTACGGTAGCCTGTGCTGTGGTGTGGGTCATTTCACTGGTGGCCGTCATCCCCATGACCTTCCTGATCACATCGACCTCCAGGACCAATAGATCTGCCTGTCTTGACCTCACCAGTTCGGATGACCTCACCACCATTAAATGGTACAATTTAATTTTGACCGCCACCACGTTCTGCCTCCCTTTGGTGATAGTGACACTTTGCTACACAATGATTATCTACACCCTAACCCAGGGACCGAAGACCAGCAGCTACCTTAAGCAGAAAGCTCGAAGGCTAATCATTCTGCTGCTCCTCGTGTTTTACATATGCTTTTTACCTTTCCATATCTTGAGGGTCATTCGGATTGAATCTCGCCTGCTTTCAATCCGCTGCTCCATTGAGAATCAGATCCACGAAGCTTACATCATTTCCAGGCCATTGGCTGCCCTGAATACCTTTGGTAACCTGTTACTCTATGTGGTGGTTGGCGACAACTTTCAACAGGCCGTCTGCTCCATAGTAAGGTGCAAGGCAACTGTGGACCTTCAGCAAGCAAAGAAAATTAGCTACTCAAACAACCCGTGAGATACTTCATTGACTTAACAAAAAATAAGAGTCTGCTGATACTTTACTCTTCACTCCCACGAAGTCTGAAATGTCTCCATCCATGGAATGCCTAGTAAATACTGTGTCTTCGGGTGATTATGTGCTATAGCCAGGGCAGGTTTACCAGTAGTTCTCTGCCATCCCTCTGTTGAGCTCCTGCTTTTGGTATAAGGACAGGATGCATGCCTATCAGTGAAGTGTTCAGACTTAGAATTACAAACTATTAGAACTCAGGGACGTCTTAGAGAACATCTGTTCCCACCAACTCTTTACTTACACATGGAAACGGAAATTCATGCACTTGTCCTGTCTGAGATCTCTCAGTAAATTAGTGGCCAGATAGGAGGAAGTCAATATTTTCACCACAGTTTCATGCTTCACCATACCCTGAGGCCTACTTTGTATTAAATCACTAGACTATAAAAGCATTACTTGTATCTTTCTTAAAATTTACTTTTCATATTTCATATCTTTCAAACTTTTTTCCCTCAAACTTTGCTTTGAGATTATGAACCTGGGTTTCTCACTAGGCTTTGGTCAGCTCTCTAGATTAAAAAGCAAGCCAGTGTGAGACACAATTGAAATCATTCAAAGCCATCAATACATATAGCTGAAATTAGAACCTGTAAGATATTTGGGGTAGGTACTATGTCATTATCATTACAGACCATTTAAAAAGTTGTTACTGAATTGATAAAGATTGTCAGCTTATATTAATAATTATCAACATGCCTTAAGGAAGGAGGGGGCACTTTGGGGAAGGGAAGTACCTTCAAATATGTGTGTATTGGGTGTTGAATTGGATCTAAGATTGTTTTGATTTTTGTGGGTGAACACTCTAGAACATACTCTCTTTAAATATCCTGCTCTTTCATAACTACAATCCACAAATATCTATTTTAATAGCTAAAGCTATTTTTGAATTGTATTTGCATTTAATAACAAGTAAGTGTAAATATCTGAGAAAATACCTGGAATGGAAATGTAAAAACCCTAGTAAATGGGTTGATATAATTAATAAACGTATTTAAAAATCTTTGAAGAGGCTGGTCATATTTTTTGGTGAAAACACAGCTTCACTGCTATTATACATACACGAAACTTATTTTCTCCATGGTTTACAGAACAAAAATAAGTTTAAGAACCAGTTACAGAATTGGGCTGGACTACGTGACCTAAACAAAGGAAAGGGTGCCATGGGAATGCTTTCTGACTTTCCACTTCTAGGACATTATAAGTATGTTTATCAAGAAAGAAGAAAGCCAGTGGCTCTAAACATGAACTTTTCTGGATGCTGGCACTCTCTTCAACCTCCACCTTTTGAGCTGTATTTTTCTGGGCTTTTTTATAGCAGGCAGAATGAGTTATTTCATGAAAGCACCCGAATTTGCCCACCCAGGCTGTCTACATAGCACGGAAGGTCCATCTGAGACCTGGGTATCTCTGTAGCTCTCCTAATGCTCAGCATTACATATGCTTTTTACCTTTCCATATCTTGGGGGTCATTTGGATCGAATCTCTTCTGCTTTCCATCGCTGCTCCATCGAGAATCAGATCCATGAAGCTTACATCATTTCCAGTCCACTGGCTGCCCAGCCCCTGGGTGGTCACTTAGCTGCAGCCAGATTAGTTTTTATACAACTGCTGTTGTCCCTCTAGCCCAGGTACAAACCCTTCTCTTTTCTTTCCCCATCTCTATTCCTTTTTTTTATTTCAAAGCTTTCTCCCACCAGAAAAAAGCCACCTCAGCCTCCTTCATGTCTATTTCGTTTTGTGTCTGTAGTTTCTTTTATCCTTTCCCTTCTTCCCCCCAACTGTAAAGAAAAATAAATCATCTCTCTGATAGGAATCCTTCCCTATCTTGCTACCCTAGGGACCTCACTCCAACACCTAATCCCGCTTTCTCAAGTTTTTAACATTTTTATTACCCAGGATAATTGACCTTAGCAGGGGAGCACGCATATTTTTCCATTACCCTCAAAATGCCTGCCTGCAACTCAGCTTTTCTGTCTCTCTGTTACCTGCCCTGCTTCCCGCAGCTCTAGGTTAGGGGCAGATGACCGTCTGCCCTCTGGGGTTCTGCCCACTGAACATAATCACAAGGATCCAAGCTAAATCGAATTCAAAGGGTCAATTTTACTTTCCAAAGTAAAGGCTTCGGAGCTAATTGTGCTGGAGGTTGCAGTTTTGAATTGAGACTAAAAAAAGGGACTGATGATATTTTCCAGACTAGAAAGGGACCCATATGACCTTGTCTCAGACACTCAGTTATAAACAGAGAAAGGATGAGAACAAAAGAGCAGAGCTCTGACTGTGTCAGCCAGAGGCTGAGCTGGCAGGTCTGCTCTCTTGGAAAGTTCTGGAAGCTCAGTCAGGCTCCCTGAGCCTAAGTACCAGAAAGCCAGAAAAACCTGTTCCAAACCTTTGAGACACAGTAACCCCTCTCTGCTTTGCTTTTAACTTTGTATCATGGATATGTTCAAATAGTCACAAAATTAGAGAAAGTACCAAAATTACCTATATCTTAATTTCCCCAATAGTCAATATCCTTCCATTCTTCATTTATCTTTCTTACCACATTTTTTGTTAGAATATTTAAAAACAAATCCTAGACAACATACAGTTTTACCTATAAATGCTTCAGCACTGATTTCTTTCAAAACATGCTAAACCAGAATACACAGAGAACTCAAATTTATTAGCAAGAAAAGAACACGTGACCCCATTACAGGGTGGGCAAGGGACTTAAAGAGAAACTTCTCTAAAGAAGACAGACGCAAAATCTACAAACACATGAGAAAAAGCTCATCATCCTTAATCATCAAAGAAATGCAAATCAAAACTACTTTGAGATATCACCTAACCCCAGTAAGAGTAGCCCACATAACAAAATCCCAAAACCAGAAATGTTGGCGTGGATGTGGAAGAAAGGGCACACTTCTACACTGCTGGTGGGAATGCCCACTTATACGTCCCTTCTGGAAGGATGTTTGGAGAATACTTAGAGACCTAAAAATAGACCTGCCATTCGATCCTATAATTCCTTTACTAGGTTTATACCCAGAAGACCAAAAGTCACAATATAACCAAGACATCTGTACCAGAATGTTTATTGCAGCCTAATTCATAATTGCTAATTTATGGAAGCAGCCCAAGTACCCATCGACCCATGAATGGACTAGCAAATTGTGGTACATGTATACCATGGAATACTATGCAGCTTTAAAGAAAGATGGAGACTTTACCTCTTTCATGTTTACATGGATGGTGGAATTTATTCTTCTTAGCAAAGTATCTCAAGAATGGAAGAAAAAATATCCAATGTACTTGAACCTACTATGAAGCTAAATTATAGCTTTCACATGAAGGCTATAACCCAACTATAGCACAAGACTATGGAGAAAGGGCCAAGGAAGGGGAAGGGAGGGGGGAGGTTTAGGTGGAGGGAGGGTAATGGGTTGGGCCGCATCTATGGTGCACCTTAGAATGGGTACATGCGATTGCTGTCATGTACACAGCTATGATTTAACAATAAATAAATAAATAAATAAATAAATAAATAAATAAATAAATAAATAAATAAATAAAATATGCAAAAAAAAAAAATGTGGAAACTCACACTTGGCTGACTTGATCTGAATTCTCAAATTCAGGAGGCACTGTGTAAGTCTTGAATGTAAGTTTTTACTGCAACACCAGGTACTGGCTCAGTTGTTAAAACAGCACTTTGACACCAGTTCACTGCAATTGTTTGCATGGAGCTCTTTCTCAAACTATAGTTTTAAGTGGGCAAGGCTGAAACATTTCTGGGTTCCTTGACTTTCAAATATTCCACCCTGATCTTCCTCTTTCCCAAAGTCTGAGTTTTAGAGGCACTACTACTCACTAGATATCTTTTGTCAGATGTCCTGCAGGTAACTCAGATTCAGCCTACTTAAAGCAGAAGTAGTTATCTGCCTCTTTCGTTTCCTTTTCTATGAACTTGAATCATCCAGGCCAGCTAACTCTAAACCTTTCACTCCTTCATCCTTCTCCCTTTAAATCTCATCAGTGACTAAGTCTCAAATACAGTGGCTAAGCTCTAAGAGTCTCAGGAACATGTTCTTTACTGTCAGTCATGTTTCCAGCTCCTTGATGCAGACAGCCATCACCTCCAACCGTGGCCACTGTGCCTAGCGTTTACGTTCTTCCCTTCAGTCTATTTTCCACAAAGTCACAGAGAGCTGCTTTTCTACAAAGGAAAATCCCACCATGCCACTTCCTTAAGTTAACTAAAACTTTAAAGTCTCTACCTTGCATAAATCCAGACCCCTCCAGATTGAATGGCACGCACACCACCTTCGTCTCCACTGTTTCCCCATGACCCTGAACCTCTAGCAACACCCAATGAGTGGTGGGTGGTTTTCTTGGATACTGTATGTTTTGAATGCCTTTCTCCCACCTTCACCTCCACTGGCCTGGTAAGTTTTGGTTAACTTTTTATTTAGAAATAATTTTGAAATTATAGAAAAGCTGCTTAAATAACAGAGATCTTCTACTGTACATCCTTTCCCCTGCACTTTTATCCATTCCTTAACCTCCATTTCCTGATCACTTTCTCTCGTCCTATTCCATCTGGTGAAGCTCATTTGCCCCTTTCTCTATGTTCTGTTATTTTTTCCACAATCTGTGGTAATTGTACTTCCTATACTGTTCTGTGCTGTGTTTACCTGCCTATCATTTAATAGGCCAAGCTCCATACTGACATGGGCAAAGCAGTGTGGATTTTCTGCAGTGTTTACTGAGCAAGCAAATGCCCAATCCTATGATCAAGAGACTAAAAGAAAGGAAAAGACATCAAGGTAGGTAGGTTTTATGTTTGCTTTTGGTTTGGTGTAATTTTTTCTTTTTTGGTATTAAGGAAGAAGAAAGAATCTGTCACTTCATGAAGAGACACTGTGACCCCACTCCTGGGTGAATCTTTAAGATTATATAGACAGTTCAGAAGAGATCAGTTCAAAGGGAAGGAATTCCTAATGTGTTACCTGGTGGACTAAGTGGAGGGTTGTGCTAAAAGTGCAAGAGAGGCCTTGGCAGGCATGAAGTGACTGTCAGTCTCTCTTAGGGAAGGTTGTGGAAAAATTGCAGAGCAAATAAAGGTCCCAGGCAAAAAAGCTAGCAGCCTCATTATCAGGAGGCAATGTGAACTAGCTGAGGCCCTGAAAGGGCAGAGAATAAACCTCAGGTCTCATCTACCAGCAGATGCCATATTCAAGGATGTTACATAGATCTATTAAGTACGGAATGGGAAAAGATTTTGGGGAACATGGTGATGATTCAGGTTGTGGCAATTTACTACAGAGAAAATGTCTAAGTATTTACTGACTTGTCTTCATTGTTGACAAAATTTCTTTCCAATAACTCCTAACCCAAGTGCCTGCAAACAGCAAAGTAAGGAGCTCTTAGGCTTTGTGCATGGGGACTGCAAATGGGCACCTTACATCCACGGCAACCAGTGCATTTTCAAAATAAGCTCATCTACAGCTATGTCAAGTGGAAACTGCATTTTAGATTGGTGGCCTTAAAAAATGCAGTCAGAGAAAAAGCACCCCAGGAGAAGAAGCCAGCAAGAGCAGGGATACAGAAAAGGTATCAGGATTCAGCACTCTTAGACTCACTGTAGCATATCAATGAGCTAAAACAGCTATCTCATAATAAGGATCTCAGGAATGAAAAACAAGTTTAGGTTAGAACTATTTCAGATGAAGGGGTGGTAAACTCACTGAAATAAATGTATAAAATTTTAAATTTTCACCAAAAATGGAGCACAGTCACTAGCATGAGTATAATCCTGGAAATTATAGAAGAAATTTGCCAGCCTTTTAAATCTCAGATTTGTATGTCATGACTCAAATGTTAATAATATACAACAATGGGAATATTTCAACAGACTGCACCTCAAAAGCTAGCCCTCTGCAGCTGCTTAGTAGAATTTACTCACTGAATGGGTTTAGCATACCTCAAAGACAATTTCCTATTCCTAAGCAACTTATTCTCAGCATCCAGGTTAGAGAGCTTAACAATACTCAAATAAGTATAAATCAAAAGAGAAAACAGCCTTCCCCATAGAGACAAAGACAAAATGGTATTGAGAGCAGCTAGGAAAATCAAGAAAGGTTCCACAGAGAAGAAAGCATCTGAGATGGAACATGAAAGAGTAAGATTTCAATAGACTGAGTTGTGAGATGAGGAGGTATCAGAGAAACAAGGAGGAAGAGTTCCAGAAGAGGGTGGCTAAAAACCTTGATGCTGCAAAGGAATCAAAGAGAGTAAGAACAGAGAAAAACTATGAAATTCTGCACAAAAGAGGTCTTTGGTCACTTACATAATAGCAGTTTGAGGAAACACAACTCAATTTTGAACAGCTGAAATTGTAAATTGCTAGTAAAAAGATGACAATAATAAACGGAGACCCAAGTTTCTAGTTGTTGGCTGGCAAAGAGAATGAGAGGATAGGTACAAAATGTTGAGCAGAGGCAGAGACAATTAAAGGGCATGTGCTGATTCGGAGGGGGAGGGATGAAAGAGAGCTCAGAATAATGCACGGAAGGAAGACCCAAGGACAAAGAGAATCAAGAGACCTGGAGGATGGAATATTTTAGGGAACAAGGCCCTAAATGGAACTGGGACAGAGGTATGCAGGAGCACCACACTGTGGCATGTTTTATGATTTGTTTGAATCATGATTTAGGGGACTGTGTTCAGTAATATACAGTGAGTATGAAGAACTTCCACTGACAATTATATTAAATGCCAGAAAATAATAAGAACTAACATCAGGAAGGATGTAACTATACGACGGACTCTACCTAACAAATTCAAATATTGTGACCTGATTGTTTGTACCCTCACATTAACCTGAAATTAAAAAAAAAAAAAAAAAACTAACATCTATTATTCTTTACTATATACCTGGCCCCAGGCTCTGTACTTTACATTTGAAATATAATTTTGAATTATTTCTGTATGTTTGTGATATTGGATATTGCCAGAGGTAAAGTTTCAAAAGTGTAACCACTTCCACAATCGTTAAGCACCCCACTTGCCAACACCTTGATAAGAAACTTGCCATCTGCTCATGATCCCTCCCTGGCCCCAACTCTACTGGCAATATAGGGACATATGTGATCTAATATCCCTTGATCTGCAGTTCTTATCTTCCCCTTAGGAGTTCTATGTAATACATGAAACCCCCATGCCCCACATGATTTCAGTACTTTATGGCTCATTTAGAGCAATCTCAGAAAATCTCTCTTGTATGCATTACACTTTCCTTAATCAGATATCCCCCTGCCTCACCTCTTATCCATCCATCTCAGGAATACTAATTCACTCATTCTAACTTTTGCTCTTCCTCTCGTTTGTTACTCCTTCTATATTTAAGTCAAAAGGGAACTTAATCCAGGTTGATAAAGAGAAGAGTACCTATCATTAATGATATATATATAAAATGAAGGGAAAACTCATATATCAAGGAGTGAAATTACATAGTACAGTAAATCCAATGCCCTTTAAAGATATCCAGAATTTCTCTCTAGAGTCTACCTTAACCTATATATCTACATCTTGATATAATAATTTACCATTTTGGTCTTAGGCTTCAAAATTAAAATAATTCTTATTTATTTTCTATCTTAAGATGTAAAATGCTATTTTCTGTAATATTTCACTGCAAATTAATATTATTTTCTCTACACTATGGGAAAAACATATTTTATGGGTTAATCTAAGATCCTAAACATCATTTAGAAATTTGATTGTTCATGAAAATGAATTCTGCACTCTAAATGACTAATTTAAAAGTACAGCTTTGTAATATAATTTCTTTGTATGTTGGAAACCATCTAAATATAAAGATAAAGCATGGTATGATATTGTTATTCAAATGATGACACAATATCTAAACATTAAAGATGCCTTTTCTAAGATTATTAATTTTTGCACTAGATTAGTTATGCTATCAATGACTCTAATATTATCTTTAAAATCTTTCAGTAGCTTCCTATGCAGTTGAAACGGTTTAAGAAAATTTACTCAAATATAAGATACTAAACAAATTAAGAGTATAAAGCTTCCCAAAGCCTAGTTTTAAATATGCTAGTCTGATAGCATATCAAACAATTCTTTCTAAATTCTCCTGTTGTGCTAATGATTTGAAAATTACAATAAGTCAGACAAGCAATCTATAGAGTAATTAATGAATTCATAATCTACCTTACTTTCATAAGAGGACTCAAGCCAGCTTAATAGAAAGCATATAATTAAGCTAGATATAATGAATTATATTTGAAACAAAAATAGAAGATAAGAAGAAGGAAAGTAAAATGGAGAGAGTAGGTAGATTCACACACAGATACATGATATGAAATATCAGAGCTGCAAATGGGCCTCCGTATTTGGTGTAAAGAGTTGTGGAAGACAATCTAAAGACAGAGAGAAAAAAAAAATCAGTTACAGGATTCACAGTGTTTACAGATCAAAAACTATCCTAATGGTACTTAACTAAGGATGAGAACAACTATCTCTGACACTGAAATCCTAAAGAGATCCTTACGCATTTTCAAGGCTATTCTATCACAATGCCAGGGATAGGATCCACAGTGCTGGGACTCAAATCCTCTCCACACAAGTAGAGGGTAGCACGCGAAAGCCTCCTTGGATAAAAACCAGCTCCATGGGAGGCTGTCAAAATGTTGTCCAAGGACTACTATCCCAAATAGACTTGTTTAGTCATGATCCACTGTAGAGCACCTATTAAAATACATGGCCTAATTATCTTCAAGTCCATCTTACAGACATATTCACTCTCAGCCTATGTTTTGAAATGTACTGAGCATTATCAAATTCACAGGCTTGGATCCAGCTACTTGAGTGTGACTGGGAAAAAACAGGACAGTATATTTTAATAAACAGCAAAGCTAGGGGAAACATTGTGGGTATGAAATTCCCGTTAAATTTGAAGGCAGATTACCTCTGCTTTCCACAATAAACAGAGCTGAAATTATCCTAAAATGGATAGTGACATCATTGAAGTGAGAAATACTTGATGCTGTCGTGGTATAGGTGATCTGCTGGCTAAACAAAATAAACATGTACATACATTAGTGTGTGTGTACATATATAAATATATATTTAGTAAATATATACATATATAATAAAAAGGAGACACTAGAAAATTTGAATTGCCTATGCTTCTTTTTCTTTCTTTTTTTGAGGCAAGAATCTCACTTTGTCATCCTTGGAAGACTGCCATGGTGTCATAGCTCACAGCAACCTCAAACTCTTGGGCTCGAGCAATCCTCTTGCTTCAGCCTCCCGAGTAATTGTGACTACAGGTACCCACCATAACACCAGATGTTTTTAAAGACAGGGTCTTAACTCTCGCTCAGGCTAGTCTTGAACTCCTGAGCTCAAGCAATCCACCACCTCCACCCCCCGGAGTGCTAGGATTATAGGCGTGAGCCACTGCTCTCAGGCCTATTTTTCATCTTTAATAAATCTAAAATTAATGAAGTTATGTAATCTTTTAGAAAGAGTCATATTGAATGTATTTTCTTTAATAAGCTGTCTACCTGAGAAAAATAACATTATTGTCCAAATTCGTACTTTGTAATCTCTTGAAACTAAATGAGGTTTACTCTTCAAAATTCCAGGTACGTTAGTTTCATAGTAAGGCTGAGTACATTGGGTACTTTTTCTTCCATTCTTGGGATACTTCATATAATTCTTGGTGATTCATATTACCAAATTCTTATAATTGACGCCAAATTGATTTTGGTGTATCTGATCTTATCAATGTTTATTTGCATACAGTGTTTCCATCTCTCAGGAATTAGCGGAACCTTTTATAGAGGCCAAACAACAACAACAACAACCATATTTAATATTTGATATTAAAGTATTTAAATAGAACTCTATTTACAATTTCATTGAAGCTATTTCAATAATAATTAGATTGCTATTTGATATGCTGAAAAAGTTAGTTAAATCACTCTATATATTTTAAGATATTTGCTCTGACTAACATCAAAAACCTATATTCCAAAAGGTTATGAAATTTGCATTATTAGACATTATAAACACAATTTCTGATTTCATTATGTAATGCTATAAAACTTAAAAGCAGAATTACCATGTTACTGGCAAAGTTCCATTATAACCCACTACTCTCAAAAGTCACATAAATCATACCCTCGCAACTTGGCACTCCTGAGGATCTATACCAACCCAATATTGTTGCACCAATAATGTTCTATAAAGATTTAAAAACTCATAAAAATTTAAAAACTCAGCTGGTGGTCCTTGCGAATGCTGATAGCTCCAATCTCCATACATTAAATTGCAGCCAAGATAATTCACAAAGAAGACTGGAAAATAATTATATGTTAAGAACTCACAGTATGTCAGGCACTATGCTTGCGGGCAGTGAACACATTATTTTATCTTTATAAAAATCCATAGAGGCAGTAAACTTATTCTAGTCATACTAATACCTGCATTAGCATTAACTCACACAGGAGCCTAGGGAAGAGACTTAATTCCTGATCTAGGTATAGTTTCCAATGATTTTGCCTTTAAGAAGAATAACAGCTGGTCAAAGGTTATAAAGTTTCAGCTAAATAGGAAGGATTTGTTCAAGAGATCTATTTTACAGAATGGTGACTATAGTTAATAACAATATGCTGTATACTTGAAAATTGCTTAAAGTATAGATTTTAAAGAGTTTTTACCACAGAAATAAAAAATACGTTTATGAGTTTGTGCATGTTATTTAGAAGATTACTTTGGCTAAATTGTCTTTTTTTTTTTCTCAAAGCAAGTAATTACAAAAAGTGAAATATCTTCTTTTTTTCCATTTGATATTCACCATCCCTTTTGTTTTTTACAGTTGAAACCACAGTTTGATGGCAATTAAAATAGTAGAGAAAATTCAATTAGTATTTATTGAGTTTTTACTGTTTTGCTCAGTCCCACAAAGAATTAGATTGATTTAGCCATTTCACAATGTCTATGTTTTCAAAATGTTATGTTCCACACCATTAATATGTAAAATTTTATAGTGTTCTATGCTATACATATGCCACAGTTTATTAATCCACTCATGAGTTGATGAGAACTTGGGCTATTTCCACATCTTGGGAACTTTAGTTGAGCTGCTTGTACATTCAGGAGCAAATAAGTTGGCAATAAAATAATATTTTTTCTTCTGGATCAATACTCAGTAAAGGGATTGCTGTGTGACCAGAGGAATGCCACTTTCTTCATATTAAATGGGCAATGGGAAAAGTTCATTTCTGAAAGGATGGTTATGGTGTATTAGTAAGAAAGTCATTTAAATCACTTACCACACCATCTCTAGGGGACTCTATCCCTTTCCTAGGAACCCTATTCCTTCTGCCAGCAGAAGGGTGACAAAAACTGTTTTCATCATGGTGAAGTATCCATCAAAGGTGTCTTTAACTTTGCTCTAGACGTCTCCCTGAATGAACTGCATTCAGACTTAGCCAACTGAAGAAGGCTTACGTGCAATGAGGACACAAAAGCACAAGAAATAATAATTTAAAACTACACCATACACCAAGAATGTAAGTCTTATATGTAATGTCTTATAATGATAAAATACCAATCTTATAATGATAAGATACCAACCAACAGGCTTTAGAATTTCATTAGAAACATTACTAAAGAATATATCTCACATAATATCTCTATTGTATTTTATAATTAGGAAATGAGTTTTTTATTTAGTAATGCCATTTTACAAGTGTAATTGAAAATGAACTTATCAGCTTGTTAATTCATATGACAATTCTTCATTATAAATTGACTATAAAAAACATGATTAAGTTGCAGAAAACAATGAGCTGGGTTTCTGAGATAAGAAATATTAATTATCGTTTTATTTGTAGCCCTGTATGTACCCCCAAATAGTTAACCTTTAATCCCTTTATAAAATTAATAAAATAGAGCAAAATGACATAAATTATAAACGTTTATATAAACAGAAATGTAAAAATATCTAAATAACTTCCTTTTTTTTTTGTTGTTGTTGCTGTTTTTGGCCAGGGCCAGGTTTAAACCCACCATCTCAGGTATGTGGGGCCAGCACTCTACCCCTTGAGCCATGGGTACCACTCTTAAATAACTTTCTATGTTTAAGGCTATATTTCTTTTCTTACGAGATTAATCCAGACATTATTGAAAATAAGCTGCTATGTTATACAATAGGGTTGTAAAATATTTATTTCTCAAATTATTGTGACTAAGTTGTTTTTTATACTCCAAACAAATAATTACAACAAATGAAATTTCCTCTGCTTTACTATGTGATATGTAGTATTTGTTTTTTTAGTTGAAACCAGTGTAAAATTTAATAAAAATTCAATAAATATTTATTGAGTTTCTATTGGCATAAGGCATGTTTCTAGATCCTAAGGAAGGTAGAAATTTGGTTTGTCATTTGGCTGGTATATAAGTCCTATGATAAAATGAATAGAAAATTAGATCAAAAGGGAGGCTAGTGGCAAGATAATAACTTTTTAATAGCATTGTGATTAAGACTTTGAATTTTAAAAAATAAAAATAAAGATTTTTGAATTTAAATACAACCACGAGATTTTAGTACAAAAGAAGTGAAATATTGATGAGATCACTTTAATATACTCTAAAATACCCAGATTTACAAACATCTGACTGACATACAACTTGCCCTTATGAATAGAGGTTGTTACGAGTAATAGTTAAATGTACCTGTTCCAACTTGCATCCAGATTCAACTTAAGGACAAACCTATGGAACCTACCTCATTCACAACCCAGCTACAGCCTGTAATGTCACTCTGAGCTTTAGCACAAAATGATGATAATAGTCATTTTCTGCCACTTAATTAAAACTATTACTCTCTGTCTTTTCCAGGAAACTTTCCACATTCCTAAAATGTGGTGCCTTTTAATTTATTCACTTGTTAATTCCATCTCTTCCTTAGATCTCAGCTGAAACTTCACCTACTCAGAAAATTCATCTATGACATTATATATATAATGAAACAGTTCCCCTTTTAAAATGTCACATTATTCTGTCCTTTCCTTATTTGAAAATTATATGTTTCCCTAATTTATAACAGGATGAATGTCCATTATTTCAATAAAAATCTATATGCCCCAGAATATAAATGGCTGTGGCAACTTTTATTTCACTCATCATTTTATTTTTAATACTTAGAGTAGTGACTGAACATCATAGACATGCAAAGTTATTTGACAAATGAAAAAATAATTGCCTGCACTTGGAGCCCAATTGGAAATGACTTTGTTTTTACAAACTTACTTCAAATTTGCAAATCCATGTTTAAAATAATAGATTTCATTAGAGATACATTGCTCATGAAAAGAAGATAAATATAAAATAAATGAGACATAAGCAATTATAGCATATTTAGATTTAATGTTTAAAATAAAGATTGCATGCTTCTAGTTATATCACAGGCTAATTGTGTGAAAGTTCTTCAAAAACAATACTAGTAACATAATTATTATATAAAAAGTACAAAGCTCATATATTTGCATAATATAATCTTCCAAGGAGATAATGTTTTTCCTGAAATGGTATATGACAAGATATTATTAGATTATAGTAATATAGTAACAACAAAAAAAGAATTTTTATAAAAATAATTTTCTTCAGATTATACTTCCCAAGTACTATAAATTAAATAAGGAAATTTCCTGGTCCCTGGCACCCAGGACAGATTTCCTCAAATACTAAATACAGATTTGATATTGTCTCTAAAAGGTAGTGAAAATAAGAACAAATATTAAACAATTAAATAAAACATTCATTTTTTTTTCTATGAATTGTGAAAGTACACTTTAGTTCTATTAGAATAAAATTTGAAAAGAAAATAACATCTTAATAAAAACTAAACAAATAGTAGAGAAACAGAAATTAATCCTAAATCTGAATGAGTTAAAATTAACAAAGAAAAATAATAATTTATTACACCTTAGATTTAAGTATATGAAATAACACTTGGGAAATATCCAGAGTAGTTTAGGAGGAAGTAATGTTAGGAAATGAGAAAGCCTTTATTTTCTAAAATTAGCAATCATAACATCTCCTTATAAATGTTCATCATTCAAACAATCTTCTTCCCCTTTTTTAATAGATTCAGTTGACTACTGATTAGGAGAAAGAAAACAGACTCATCCTTTCTACACCATTTCTTCCTATCAGTATTGATTGTTTTGTAAAAACCTAGATTGTCTTTTAAAAACTTGTAAATGCTTTAGAAAGTCCTTCTTCTATGTCTCTGAAAATCAAGACATCGAATGCATCAGGCTTAGACTGAGTCATTTTTCTGTGGGTTTATTACACAGTTTTTGAAATATCAAGGTACATAAATTTTGATTTTAAAATTAACCCCACAAATATTCAATCACCAGCACATCTTATTTAAAAGATCAATCAAATTCTCTGTTGCATTTATTTATTTATATATTCTTTACTTAATAAAATACGATCAGGTACTGAATGTTCTGAATTTACTATGGGATATTTTATATAAAAGCTATTTTTTAAATAACTTGTTTTGACAGGTGACAGTAGTTGAATATTAAAATTATCTTAATGTGATGATATGACTCCTTAATTGCTTTTAAATCACTGCAAAATTATGCTGATTGGCCAATTTGTAATCAACCACTTTCTGTTTACTTATATTGTCACCTGATATCTTACAGACCCCCAAAATTTAGCTAGCTCCTTTCTCTTACCATCGTCTTCAAATTGGTTTCCATTCCAGTTTTCTCATTTTTGTCAATACTTCTGACTGTGAAACCTACCTAATAGCTCATTCTACAAGAATTTTCAGTTAAGAATGAAGAAGCAGATGTGAATTAACAAAGAGAGGATATCCAACAAGGCTAGACATTTTCCCTAATTCTATCTTTAGTATTTTCTTGGGAAATTCTTTCCTACTTTTTCTTATAAATCATCTATCACCTAGTTTGGTAATATTGAATACAATATCAGTTTATGTATATTTAGAGGCTACTGTTTTCAACTGGCCTTTTTGTCTTATTGTGACTTAGTCGGAATTTCTTTTGTTTGTTTTTCAGGTAAGAGCTCTAAACTAACTCTCTATGTCCATTCTCTTAACTTCATTCCCATTGTTTGAGTCTTTGTGTTCTAGTTGAGGAAGCACTCCCTGCTTTAGAGCTCAAAAGTTATTGCCAGCAATTTTGTGCTGAGTTGTATTCGACTTGAAATCCCTTCCTCTATGGCCCCTTTCTTCATTTTGAAAGTCTCTAAAAAATAGCAATATTTTCTAAAATGTTCATTAACCTTAACCATCACCTCGAGGTTGTTAATTCACCACATCTCCAGGAACAGTCTCCAGGACCAAAAATATTTGTTCTGATATCAGATTTCCAGATTTGTATGTCAAATCAGTCACTTATTCTCGTTTTTCCATAGCAACTTCTTTGAGTTATAATATATACACCAATTTACCCATTTAATTAAGCACACAATTCAGTGATTTTAGTATTTTCAGAGTTGTACAATTATCACCATTAAATTTTAGAACTTTTTTTTACCCCCAAAGCAATCACATATCCTTTAGTATTGACCTCCCTAACATCTCCATTTCCCACTTCTTTCTCCAGATGTTGGCCACCACTAAACCTTTTGAAACTAGCCATGGCTGGATTTAAAAGCACAACTTTTTTTTCTAAATTGATTGTGTTTTTATTATTTTTAATACTTTTTGGGGAGATATTTTGGATTTTCTATACATAGGATAGTATCATCGCACATAAGCACCCAAACTCACAGCTATCTGAAAATAGGCAGTTTCTGAAGACAAGGCAGCAGTTGGAAGCACAGGGTGGCCCAGGGAGAGGTACACACTTTTCTAGCTTTTAGCCTGAGGGTTGGCTAACATCAGTATACTATGTAAGGAAAAAAAACACTATTAAATAACCCACAATCCTGTGGACTGAAGAATCAGAGAGAGAGAGACAGAGTGTAAGGCATACACTTTCTGCAGGAAAATTAGATTTGAATCCCCAAAAAGTGGGGGAAAAAAGTTCCCGGGAACCCATCTGCTGTGTATAAACTTTCCCCAAATATCTGGCTGACCTGTGAACTATAAATGTCTACATACATGCTTTCTGTGAATAAAAGAACTGTATTAAAATTTAAGCTCCCATCCAAAAAAACAGAGCTTTCATTGTTAATATAGTTAAGTAATTGCTTGTTAAAAGAAACAATCCAATGAAAATCAACAATATTCAAAGAAAAAAATACAGAACAAACCAGAATTTAGAGTCTTCCTAACATAACATTCGCGGTATGCAGAATGCAATCCAAAATTACTTGGAATACAAAGAACCAACAAACCGTGATCTATGCTTAAGGGAGAGACAAACAAAACTCACATTTATATTATCTGAATATTGTAAATAAAACATGTTGTTAAATTAAATATTTGTTCATGATAAAAACTCCTGGAAAGATAATCACAGAAGGCAACTTTTCAAACTCCTAAAGCATGTCTGTAAAACTACACAAGCAACATATTTCATAGTAAAAAATGAACACGTTCCCTCTAACATCATGAAACAGGAAAGAATGTCTCCTCTACCACTTCACAGCATTTTCTGGAGGTAGCCACCAGTGCAAGAAGGCAAGAGAAAGAATAAAATGCGTGAAGATTACATGCAAGAAATAAAACTATCTCTACTTGCAGTAAAGAGGACTCTTCACATGGACAGTCCTAAGGAATCTATAAAAATGATAAGAACTAAAGAAAATTCAGCAAGATTGGAGGATGGTAGTTTAATTTATAAAATTCAATTTTATATGCAAATATCACAATATTGGAAATTATTAAAATATTAAAAATTCCACTTATAACTGCATCATAAAATCTAAAATTCTTAGAAGGATATTTAACAAAAGTCATAAAACATCACTAAAAGGGGAGATGTGAGATTTTAATGTAAGCTATATGAGAAATTATATGTGTTCATTTTGTTATTATTTTTAAAACAGTGCCATATTTATTATAAATATGTTTTATAGTAAGGACAAAATAGGGTTCTAGTAAGTTAATATCTCGCTAGATAAAAAGAATTCACATTTTATGCTGAATTAATATGTCATCAGGATCACATTAACACCTTAGTAGGCTCAAAAGTCTGAGCTTAAATTCCAGAGAAGTTACTTAAATTTGCGGCCCTCTCTATTTAGCTGTGTTTTATTTCTCTGCTTCCTTGTAAGTCAAAGAATGTTATTTTGTTGCTTAAAATCCTGTAATGGATGTACCGATGAAATTCTAAATTTTCATATCGTCCAGACAATCTGCTCCATGCCTATATAAATCGTCCCAGGCAATTATTCCCCTCCATGCACCACTCTATTCATTTGGGCCTTATTACTTTTCAGTGAAAATAAAGTATGTTGCTATTCATGCTTCACTGTATTCACAGATTGAAAATCTCTTTCCACAAATTGTCATCCAATTCCAGACTTCTGCACAAATAGAACTACCTCAGGCTCCTCTCCCTCTAGCACTATATTTAAATGATCTTAATCTCTATTATCCATTTTTGTTCTATAAAACTTATGACCCTTAAAATACTTTTTTTTTTTTTTTTTTTAAGAATTTTATTTGTAGGTAAAACATGTTACAATGAAGAAAGGACATTCAGGACCTGGCCTCCTAAATCTGTGTCCATATATGCAACAATATTTCATGTGATAGAAAGAATTAAACTCCAAAAATGAAAATTAAATGTCTTACATATGTGGAATAGAAGGAAGGGATGAAAGGAGGAGATGAAGGAAGAGTCCACAGTGAAGTATACGTTCGTACCACTGTGGTAACGAACAATACACAGAGAAAAGCCACTCGGTTGCCAATGCAGCAGCTCCTACAGGGTCTGAGAAGGCTCAAAGCCATGGCCAGTGCCACCAAAATTATCTGCCTCGCCTAATAGAATATAAACTGAGTGCTCCAGGAACACAGGTATGATCTTGTCTATTGCTATAGCTTTAGTGCCTAAAACAGCAAAATCTGCCTATATTATTATTAATAAGTAGCCACAGAGGGAACAAAGTAAACAAGGTCAGTTTACATCTTTTGTAGAATCTGGAATTAATTTTCTTTTTTTTCATATATGATTAAAAGCATTACTTTCAGATCAATTTTAAAGCAAATAAGATTAACTAGTACACAGCACTGTTGAAACTCTATGGTTCCATGCTTCCAAATGCTAGCACCGTCTACCTGCCTGGGATCTATCTGTTTTAACTCCTTCATGAGTCTCTGTAGTTGCATATTCACACACACATATATGCACAATTTTGCGCAATCTATCATTAGAGCTTTACTAGGTGCTTTAACAGTAAGAAACACCATTTTCCCCAGAAAACATTAAGAGTTCTTCTGGGCCAGATTCCCTCATCCTAAAATGTACACAACGTGAGATTTCAAAAATATTTCCTTTCCTACTGATATAGCGTGATTACCTGAAATCACCAATAGTCATTATAGTAATATATTCAACTCTTGTCTATTTTTCTGAATAATTTTATAATTTAGTTAGCTTTTATCACATTTAACCATAGTCTTGCATTATTGCATAAATTCCATATAGCATTTCCTGTGTTTATAGTCATTTCATCCTCAAATTTTTAATGTTAAGTATCACTTTTGAGGTTTCCTTTGAAAATGGAATCCATCTGTATATTGACATGACTTTGACAGAAAACAAGTTTTTGCCAAGCATTCTGTAGAAGTGCATTCAGTGCCAATTTGGTTTTGGCAAATATTAATGGAAAATAAAGCACTAATGATTCCTTTGCTTAGAATAATATTTGATGTTTATATAGTTTCTCTCATCAAAAGTCGTCAAACATGCAACAAGTGAAAATCTCATTAACCGTCAAAATATCCCTTTGAGAAAAAGTAGTATATTTTGACTCCAATTTCATGCACTTTCCATCCTACCTTTCCAGGAAAATAAGAAAAGCTTTTAAATAATGACACACATGAACATAGCAGAAAAGCTACCTTTATCCACAGAAAAATCATTTAAATCAGAGTCGCTTCAACATTGGATTTAAATTACATTTTGATAAGATTCTTTAGAGCATTTCACACAGTAAGAGAGACGTTAGTGATCATACAATTCTTTGAACTGTATTGTGAACTGATTGAATCTCTTGGTCAGGAAGTGTTTTGCTGGACATTTTAAGTCTAGTACACCATGAGTCAAAAATTAATCTTGGGATTTTGATTCCTCTGAGCAGCTGCCCCCTTGGTTGCCAATTTCTGACTCCCTTTCCCTCCTACCTGAAGTCAAAATCCAGGACTTCCTTTCTCCTCTTCAGTATTTGCTTTGCATTACAGGGATTTCCAGTGCCTGGTCCGTAGAACAGCAACCCCAGTCAGTATCATCTGGACTCTTGTTATAGAGAGCAGAATTTCAGGCCACACACCAGTCCTACAGAATCAGACACCAGGATTTGAACTCAGCAAATCAGGTTAGGATTATGATATTAATGCTTGCTAAAGTTTGTGAATCACTGCTTTATATAATTTTCTTTATCATATCCATGAAAATCATATGCTTAAAGTCCTAGATTCAAACTTTTCAACATAAAGTGTGTGTAAAGCGTTCTATCTCATGCAGTACTTAAAGTAACTATTAATATTTTTCTTACTTCTGGATTCTATTTATCTAGATATTTTTTACTTGCCTAAACTAATATTTTTTCCTGTAATGTTGCACTTAGAAAACCATAATAAGAGATAACAGAAACTAAATCATTCTTTAATGAACATAATCTTAATATAAAAATATTTATTTTAGAACATGTATGAAAATGTAGTATCTTTATGACTTTATTTTAATCTTTTTTACTGAAAAATGGTAAAAGTAATTAATAGAAAGCTGATAGATTATAATGGGGGGTAAAATGTTATAATTGACTGGAGTAATGTGATCAGGGAAGGCTTTTCTAAGGATGTAACCTTTAAACTGAGATTGGATAAAAGAGAAGAAACCAGGCATGCACAGAACAATGGATAGGGTTTTGAGGATGTAGAATCTGCCTGTGTGTCGGTCCAGGTACATGAAAGAGCACCATGTATATAAGCATCTTATAAAAAGGCAAGGGGAGGCATCTGTTTATTTTTGCAGGAGAAGTGCTACTTTTATGCCAACAGATCTGAGATCGTGCAAAACAAGATCAAAGCACTCCAAGAAGATCTAGAAAAGAGAAGAAAAGAAATTTTAGAAAATCCCCTGTGGACGGGCCTACATGCTTTTTTACCCTACCTTCTTCCCCTGCTACC
>CAUYPK010053400.1:0-28895 GCA_963574355.1 Loris lydekkerianus | reverse complement strand
GATGTGCGATCTCCAACCTTCTCTCCTGGTATAGCTCGAATCCTCCAGGTTACTTACTAAATTTCCATCCTTTAACTCTCCTTCTGGACGGGAGCCTCTGTGGAAAGCTGGCTTCAGTCCGCCATCTTGTCTCCCCCCTCTAATTTATTCTTTTGAATGCTGTCATAATTGAAATGGCTTTTATATTTTTATCGTCAACTATTCGTTGCATGTAGGAAAACTATTGAATTTTGAGTTGCTTCTAGGTTTCCAGGGTATTGGCGTATACTTCCTCCTAGTAGTCTCTAATGACCCTTTGGATTTCTGTAGGACTTCTGTAGGATTTTCGTTTTTCATTTCCCATTTTGTTTATTTGTATCATCTCTCTTTTTCTCTTAATCTGTCTGGCAAAGGGGTGTCAATTTTGCTTGTCTTTTTAAAAAAGCAACTTTTCATTTTATTGATCTTTTTCATTTTTTGTGGTCTTGATTTCATTTATTTCTGCTCTGATATTAATTTATTTTTTCCTTCTACTAACTTTGAGTTTGTTTTATTCTTGTTTTACTAGTTCTTCAAGATTCATCATTAGGAGGATTATTTTTTATTCTTGTCTAATCAACAATGCATTTTTTTCTTTCTTGTCATTTTTAACTATTTTCATTAGAATAGTCTACCAAGGTATCTATTTTAGAAATAGACATAGAAATAGCTGTTATTATTTTTCTAATATAAAAAATATAAAAATACTATTAAAATCATTCAAATTATATGTTCCATACATGGAGTGGATGTTCCTAAATACAACATCATCACACCAATTTGAATGATGTTGTTAGTGTTTTTCCAGTTAACTATGTTCCCCATACCTCTTAGTCAAATTCTAAACAGTCTTCAGCATTCAAGTTCATCTTTCAACTTAAAGTCTGTCTGAATATTCTAGATAATATTAAATTAAAACTTTTCTTATTCACCTACCACATACACGCATTATAATGTGTCTCATCAGACATGAATTTTCATCTGCACTTTATATATTGGGAAATTAAGCTTAAGACCTCATAAGTCAGAAAACACAACTTGATATTTCAACTTTTGTGCTGATTCCTCATCTCGAGGCTGTAAATGACACAGAACACCAATTCTTTCTTATTTATTTGCTGCTCAAAATTGTATCTGCAGGATGTAAATATTTGCACTTCTTAAGGTGAGCTTGGGATGGAAGCAGTTTTAGCCACTGGGCTGTGCTTATTTGTAGCTCCATCAAAAGTACTCCCAAAACAGGCCATTGAAGTAAAATGTAGGCCTATTTCAGTCTGCTTCAGCTGTGGAACAGAAATAAGTGCTACACAAAGGAGCCATAACAGGCCACTGGCATTTTATGGTTCTGAATGGCCTGTCCTCTTCCCACTGAGGCTGATTTTTTTTTTGCACACCTTCAGAAGCAACAGCTACAGCTTTGATGGTTAACTTTATGTGTCTAGTTGGGTAACAAAGGGTGCCCAGATTAAACATGGTTTCTGCATATGTCTATGAGGTATTTCCCAGTGAAATGAGCATTTGAACTGGAGGACCCAGTAAAGCAGTTTGCCCTCCCCAATGTGAGTGGGCCACATCCAATTTGTTGAGGGCCTAAAATAGCATAAAAAGTAGAGAAATGAGGAATTTACTCCTTTCTTGCCTTCCATTGCTCAAGCTGGGACATTTTATCTTTTTTTGATCTCAGATTAGATTTATACTCTTGTATCCCGTGGTTCTCAGGCCTTAGGACTCAGCCTAAATTTTACCACAGGCTGCAGAGGGAAGTAGTGGGACTTCTCAGTCTACAATCACATGAGCTAATCCCTGTAATGAATCTCTTCTTTCATACTTATGACATATATTATGTGATATATAATATGTAATAAATTGGTGTAAAATATAATAACAATTATATATGAAGGTATTTTATTGGTTCTTTTTCTCTGGAAAACTGTGAGTAATATACTGGTCAAGGACAGTGATTTAACACATGCACTCTGTGGGCCTTGCTTGCGTCAGTAATGTCACAGGTTCCAAGGGGTTAGAGGGCAGAAGGCAGACGCGATCTCCGCTCTCATACTGCAGGCATGCATTAGGGCAGTGGTTCTCAACCTGTGGGTCACAACCCCTTTGTTCAATTGGTAACAATGCAGGCATTAGGAAGGTTGAGAACCACTGCAATAGGGTAATATAAAGAATAGGCTTAAAAGAGGCAAAGTTGACACTGAATTTAAATGTGGGAATAAACATGGATAAATGAAAAGATGATAAAATATTAAGTCAAAGGAAATTTCTGAGGTTATTAGTCTTAACCTATTCAGGATACAGAGCAGATATATAAACCTAGAGGTAGGAATTGTCATGTTCATGAAGAATTCTTAGTCTACACAGAGTAATTCAGTAAAATGGCAGCAACACTTTACTTATTGCAGGGAGCATTATGCTTCTTACTGCAATGTGGTCTACCCTATAGTGTAAAATGATAGTATACAGCCTATAATGTGAAGACTATAGTATACAGTCCTCAAATGGTTGCTTGATTTGAGTAGATTCAACGGTTCTACTAACTTAGAGCAGGTATAAAAAGTTGACGGACACAATACAGAAACTGACAAGTCCCATGATCTGTAGGCAAGCTAGAAACCCAGGAGAGCAAGTGATCCCAGTTCTAGTCTGACTTTGAGGGCCTGACAACTGGAGCCCCTGTGTTGCAAATCCTAATCCAAGGGAAGAAGATTGATGTCCCACCTCAGTCAGGCACAGAAAGAGTGAATTCTCCCTTCCTCAGCCTTTTTGCTTTATTCAGGACCTCAACAGATTAGATGATGGGTTGGACCATCTGCTTTACTCAGCCTGTCAATTCAATGGCAAACATATCCAGAAAAATTGTTTACTCAAATATCTGGGCACTGTGTGCCAAATCAAATTGACACATAAAGTCAATTATCTTAAGGTACCTACATCATAGGTCTTTGTTCCTCTGAACCCCTTCGCAATCATATATCCCACATGCTGGTGCTCCTGTGGGGCCAGACCAGATGGCTTTTCTCTTAAATATGTCCCCACACCACCAGAGAGCCCACACATGATCCATACCAGTCAGCAAAACAGCACAAAACCAACAAACATCCATCACCTTGCCCTCTTTTACACATGCCCACTCTACTAATAGGGCTGTTTAAAAATACTTACCATTTATATGCCTTTTTTAGCTTATAATTTGGTTTAAGTTAATAATAATACTGTGTGTAAATTATATTTATCTTCATTTTCCAGATGAGGAATGTAGGGTTCACAAAGGATAGATTCCTCAAGGTCATGTGGCTATTTAAAGGCTGAGTCAGGCCTGGTAGCCCATGACTTTTGGCAATCAAAAATCACCCCCTGATGACGTGTCCATGCAGTCTGATCAGTTGTTACACACGTACCACTCTAGTGGGGATGTTAATAGTGAGGGAGGCTGAGTGTGGGTGTGTGTATATGTGCGTGTGCATGTAGCAGGGAATACATGGAAAATCTCTGTGTCTTCCATTAATTTTGCTTTGTACCTAAAACTGCTCCCAAAAATGCAATCTAATTTTAAGAAACATCCTCTGGAATATTGGGCAACTTTCAGTTCTTGCTCAGGAAAAGGATGAAGAGCCAGCTCCTGACATCTCTCTGCTGAGTGGCCCTATCACCAGCTCTGTGATTTCTATAGGTCATCTAGGTTGGGCCACTTCATTTGCAGGCTTCTGAGGAAATATAGAAATGTATGCGACCATGCTGCACTGCTATCATGGTTTTAAGTGTATTTGTGGCTCAGTAGACATTTTACAAATGATATCTGTGACAGACAATTCCCAGTTCTACACTCCAGGATCTCACACTGGGTGAGAACTTGAGTTATTATTGGGCGCTAGGCATCTGCTCAGGATTCGTTTCAGATGCAGCCAGAACTCCAAACTCCAGTGTCCTCCCCTAGACGATATTCCACATGCACTCTCTTTTTCCTGTCTTATCACAGTGAGCCTTTGTCTCTCTGCAAACACCTCACATTCTGACTTCAAGTAAACTCCAAATATGAGTTAGAGCACTATCTCAAACTTGATTTTTTAGAAATTTTGAAGAGGGCCAGGAGGATTAAAATAATGTAATAATTTTTAGATTAAAATATCAATGACCTGCCTTATTTGAACAAACAAAAAGGAAAAGTCAAAGCAACACTTATTATGAAAACCAAAGATGCAAGACTTTTGTTGTTACTATTGTTGAGAACTGACTAAAAATATCACAAATGACAACACTGTTTCATTTTCTGTTTCTGTGTTATTACCTTCCCAAACTCGAATTCTAAAATATGCTTGTTTTAAGGAGGTTTCTTACGTTATTTTCCATGTTCCTCTTCCTAATAACCTTGCCTTATTCCATAAATATTTTTGTGCATCTACAAGATGGCTAGCACTGCAACAGGGGATCAGGGTTCAGTTACCACATTTATTTGTCACCTCAAAAAAATGAAGCATTTTTTTTTTTTTTCCAAGGAGAAATCAGAGGCTCAGAGTGTCCAAATGATTTGCCCAGGGTCATGGAGCTAGTAAATAACAGGACAGGGTATGAACTACATGACCTGCCTCAAAACACTGAACCAGACTACAGTCTCTCCAATAAATCAGGCTGCCACCATTGTCAAAAAACACCCACTCCAGTTTTGTCATACTAGAAACCTTATGAAAATTTGATGTGCAAGATCTGGTATATTTCCTGTTTGCCTTCATAACATTTACAGCTGATATATTTTTAGGGACGTCAGCCCTAAATATCAAGAGAATATTATGTCTTAATTTATCTGCTTGCATGTTAAATCCTACTTGTGAGATACAAAATGAGAACGCAACTTCAATCAACATGGAATGTTCAAGATCCTAGAACATTTATTCTGTTTAATAAAACCAAAAATAGTAAGCTTTTGGTCTGAAGTGTGTCAAGTAGGATGATAAACCTTTTGCATGTTTTATCTCCTTCAAGCCTCCCAACAACATTATTATTATTTACGTTTGACCCATAGGAAAAATGAGTATTTGAAAGCTTAAGTCAAAGGTAGATTGAGACACAAACTAACTTAAATTCCACTCCACGACCTGTGTTTTTAACCACAATATTCATCTGCTTATAAAAGGAGGAAATTAGGATTTGTAGAGCTTGCATATTTTACTACTGAGCAGGAATAAGAATGCAGGCCTGTATGTACCCAATGCAAAGTGCGCTGTGCCTTCTGATATCTTAACTTTCTATGTGTGGCCTCAATGTTAAGCTGCAGATTGCTAAGACCCAGCCCATAAAATAGATGTCTCAAACTGTGCATTTCAGATTCCTGGCATTTCCACCTTCTTCTTGAACTGGTTATTATTTTATAATAATGCTAATTTATGGGCTAAATAACAATAGTAATAATAGCAATGATAGCAATAATAAAAAATGATCAATGGTGATGATGGTGATGATGATAATGTTGTTATCACTATAAGTTCCCTTCCAAGTGGCCTTGTTTTTCAGAGAGAATTGAGCAGAGAGCAAATCAAAAACCTGCAATGAAAAGGCTTCACTGGTAAATTGCCCTATGTGAATCTCTTTTGATTTTTTTGCATTTTTCTGCAAGATAATTTGAATTCTAAATGGCACTTCAACCAGAGAGTGTGAAATCTCAAATCTGTACTATAAAAGTTGCACAACTGAGCTCTGGTAAGTAACCTCAAGTAATTTGAAACTTAATGCACCATTAAAACCATTTTCTGTTCCCATTTACCTATGTGGCAAATTTTCATAGACAGATTTCCTTTTAGAAAGTCTGGCACCCTCCTCCAGCCCTGAATGGCACTCCTAGATTGTAAAATGTCAATGCATATGCCATCTAGCCACAAAAGAATGATGACCGTTCTTTAAAACAGTCTTAATTGAGCTCCTCATTTGCAGTTATTTAACTCCCTTGTAAGGTGGTTAAGTAGGGATTTCAAGTTTCGCTGACATATGGGTGGGGGAGAGAGATCTGTGCATGCCCCCTCTTCCTTCTGCAATCTTTCTCAGGTACCATTTCCAAAGCAGATGACTATTTATTATCTGGGAAAATTTAGAAACAAGAAAGCTCTGCCTCAGAATAAAAATAATTAATCCTCAGAAGAAAAAGAAATTAGCTCTGAGAAAGAAGATTGAGGCTGAGCAACCCAAGCCTAAAGAGACTCAGGGGTATGATCTTAGGCAGTAAATCAAACATCAAAATATGAACTATTGTCATAGCTAGAAAAAAAGAGACAAAAGGAAAAATATCATAAATGGATATTTCCAATCTCTAATTTCATATCACTATTTTTATAAAAGGCAGTATCCATGTGATATGAAATGGCTCTCATGTTTGCAAATTTTCAGAGGAAAGACTTTTAGTTTGCATCATGATTCAAAGCTATGATTTATAGCAGTAAAGTTGCATTAAGACAATGAATATAAAATAATTAGTGTACAGTTGGGTAACAAGAGGTGTCATCATGAGTTTCTCTCCCAGATAAGCCACTCTTGATTTTCTGAGCCAACACATACATGGATCCTACAACTTCTGTGTATCAGAGCACAGCATGTGGCTGTGGGGGCCAAGGCACAGACTGACAGAAACCCAGGGATAGAAGACAGGATTATCTTCCATGTCTAAACTCCAAGACATGCTCCAAGTATACAGACAGCATCACCATCAGACTTCTACCAGCTTCCACTCATGTCTCTCTAGAATCTAGAGCTTATACCCACGCAAACTCAGTGGATGGCTAACTTAAAGCTATAAGCCACCTGCACCAAACACCCCCAAACCAGTACTGCCTCTTAAAACCACACAGAGCAATACCAATCATTCCTTTATTTTAATGGAAGACCCTATAAAGTTACTTGGATGTCTGTTACCTAAGGTAAGTTTTGGTATTGTAAATTATTGTGACTTGAAAATTCACAAGTGAAAAGTCACTTTCTGGGTGCTCTTCCCATTCCAATCATTTCTTGGGCGCCAATAAATGAGATGACATTCAGTGTTACCTCTGTGCCTCTTGTTAGGTCTGTCCAGGTGTTCCTTGGCCCCCAGTTCCCAGTGTCAGGACTGAATACTGGTACCAGATCAAGTCCATGACAGATTGATCATAGATACAAACCAGTCCCACACACAACACTGATAGCAAAGCAAAAGTATGTCTCAGAGGGAGAACGGGTCATTTTCTGCAAGTAGAGAAAGTCCCTGGAGTGTGAGCACACACTGTCTTTTATATGTTCATTAGTTTGTCCTGCCTGCCTTTCTCCTGGAAGGATCGGCTGCTGTTTCCCACCTTTGTGGTGATTGACTTGTTGGGGTTACGTAACAGGTTACATTGCAGGTTACATAATGGGTTGGTTATATAAATTTCCCTTACTATGTATGCATCCTCCCAGAATCCTTCGTGAAAGCTCCACCCATGCTATGCTAATTAGATAGTAATGAGCCCCAGGTCATTTAAAGGTCACCAGAAGCTCTTACAGTGTATGTTCCCACCAGGAAACAGTTTCTAGCTGCTATTTTGTTCCCAGCTACAGTTTGGTTCCCGCTTTCTTCCCTTAACACTTCCTTGACATTTGTTTACTCTCAGCCAGACCTAACACTCTTGAACCTTTAAATAGGACTCTTTTCTAAATGAGTCTCTTTCACTCGTAACAAGTATTGTAGAACATTTTAAATTTGACATCACTTAGCATAACCCCTATATGATTTAATCTTCACAACAACCCTGTCAGTTATTATACTTCCCATTTTACATGTGAAGAAATAAAAGGTCTCAGTTTACTAACTTCCCAGAGTTCATTTAATTATTAAGTGGAAAGATAAGAGTCAAACATATTTTTGTTTAACCCTAAAAGTGAGGTTGTTAGCACTATATTACACCAGCTGCACCTCTTTCTACAAGAAAGAAGTGTACTAAGACTAAAGTAAAAAAAAAAAAAAAAAAAAAGTTGAAAAACGTAGTCTGTTCTCTCTCAATCTCTGTGTCTCTGTTTCTGTCTCTATCATATTCATGCGTTCAAATGTACAAGCACGGGTGTGCACACATACATACACACACCCCTGGTCACACGTGGACATTCCGGAAACACCAATATCCTATAATAAGAAAGGTCTGGAGGCTTTCTTAATCTCCCCAAAATATCCCCAACGGTGCTATTTTTGTTGGTTCTTAAAAATTCCATTACTTTTTTGGCAATGCCTGTGACTCAGTGAGTAGGGTGCGGGCTCCATATACCGAGGGTGGTGGTTTCAAACCCAGCCCCAGCCAAACTGCAACAAAAAAATAGCCAGGCATTGTGGTGGGCATGTGTAGTCCCAGCTACTCAGGAAGCTGAGGCAAGAGAATTGCTTAAACCAAAGAGCTGGAGGTTGCTTTGAGCTGTGATGCCACAGCACTCTACTGAGGGCGACAAAGTGAAACTCTGTCTCTAAAAAAAAAAAAAAAAAAAAAAAAAATCCATTACTTGCTCATACTTTTAAATTGGGAATGATCCCTATAAGGCTTCTGTTTTTATTTTTGTACATCTACCCAACAGAAAATTAATGAGAAGCCCATTAGAAATGGGTCACCAAAGCAGAGATCAGTAAAACAAGGCCTTAGACGAGGGATGAGGAATAAATGTAATGATAGCAGTCGTCCTAAGGCATCTATGAATGTTGGAGCAACCAGAGATCAAAGTACTCTTTCTAGAATACCATGAAATGGAATTTACAAACTTAATCCTCCATCCCAAGAATTACTGTAGGAGCTTAAAACTTGACTTTTGTTTTTTCAACACAGAATCACAGCCGCCAACATGGCTTGGTTTCTCTGTTAATTTCATAACGAAATGCCATAAATGAGGTGGTTTATAAACAACAGAAATTTATTTCTCACAATTCTGCACACTGAGAAGTTCAAGATTAAGGAGCCAGCAGATTTTTTTGTCTAGTGAGCACTCCTTTCCTGGCTCTAACTGGTTTCTAGCTGTGTCCTCACATTGCAGAAAGAGGCCAAGTTGCTCTCTGGAATCTTTTTTACAAAGGCACAAATTCTATTCATGAGGGCTCCACACTCACGATCTGATCATCCTCATAAAAACTCACCTCTTAATACCATAGCACTGGTGATTAAGTTTCAGCATATTAAATTTGGGGAGACACACACATTCATTAATTTACTCAAATATATCTTTGACCACCTTCTCCATACACAGAATGTGAGGAGATGTGAGGATAGTGTGAAAAGGAATGTTCTCACAGAGCTGTTTTCTTACTCAGCAGTTATCTTAAAACGTGGCAGGTGATAGGATAGGCTTCCAAGAGGGAATATCTACTCACAATGGGGTTGCAATGGTTTGGACACCTTTAAAGTTAAAGAGAAATTTCTGTTCCTACTCTGCTTAATCCTAGATACTAACCTTAGGTACATTACAAAATGTTGGTGGATGTGAATTTCCTCACTTTTCAAAACTAGCATGACAGTAGATCCTTCACCAAGATTAGAAGGATGAAGCAAAAAAGTCAGTAAATTATCCAACACGGTGCAGAGCTCTAGAAGGTTTCCAGTGAACGTATGTGTCCTTTCTCTGGAATTCACACTTCCCCACCTTGTGCACTGCTGGGAGTTTTATAAATGGCTGTAATAAAATAACAAGATGGATTTTTATATTAAAACTATCAGAACTGCTGTGTATAAAAATGGCTGTGACTCTTTCAAAGTAGTACTTTGTTAAATAGCACAGTCATTGCTTACATAGCTTTGAACAAATTCTTTCTCAAAATTGTTTCTGGGGTCAGTTTCTAAGACATTCATTCATCAGCCATTTACTGGTGTTTTGATTACATTTCTAATTTTTAAATCATTTCTTTAAAAATTTTCTTCTCTATTTTTTTTTTCTTTGAGACAGAGTCTCACTATGTCACCTCAGTAGAATGCTATGGTATCACAGCTCACAGCAACCTCAAACTCTTGGGTTTAAGCAATTCTCCTGCCTGAGCCTCCCAAGTATCTGGGACTACAGGCACCCACCACAATGCCCAGCTATTTTTAGAGATGAGGTCTCTCTCTGGCTCAGGCTGGTCACCAACTTGTGACCACAATCCACCCCCTTCTCATCCCAGAGGGCTAGGATTACAGGCATAAGCCACCACATGGGGCCTTTCTTCTCTATTTTTAAAATTATACATTTTTATTTAAAAATCAGAGAAGGTATGAAGAAAATAAAAATTTCCTACAAACCTGCCAGCAAGAATTAAGAAGTATTAGCATTATTTATAATGATCATCATAGGCTTTTTGCTGTTCTTTTAGCAATAAAACATGATCATTTTTACATGCAACTTCATATCTAAATTTGTTACGGCACTTTCACTCACATGGCATGCTTATGTCATTAAATATTCATTAAAATGTGATTTTAATGCCTCCAAAATAGTCTATCATGTGGATGCATCAAACCATATGTGCCTGCTTTCTGCTATGGCTGCTGTTTGTTTTTGAAACAAAAATAAAATTTTTCGAATTTATATGTTTTGGATTGATATGCTTTTTGTTTTCTCTAAAATATAATATCCTCTCAAAGGCAGGGAAAAAATAAAAGAAAGCAACAATGAACAAATATCTGCTATACACCTGGAAATTCTGAGATATGTAATATTACCCCCCTATTTTTAACATTTTAAGTACAAAATTTCATAAAGCCTAAATACTTTACTCTGAGCCCTGTATCTAGAAAGTATCCCAGCCAGACTTTAAACCCAGAAATGTTGGCTACTGTTCCATGCTCTATACGGTAGCAGTGAACAACAACTGAATGATTTTTAACAGAAGAATGACAATTCCAAAACATGTGTGCCCTCTTTCATCACTCACACAACTCTCAGAATATTTATACAGGCTGCTTTGGCAGAAGAGAGGCAAAGTGTTCAAAGTAATTTAGCTCTTGATAATTGCAAGACATAAACCCAAATCTTTTTTTTTTTTTTTAACCATTACTCCTTTGGAAGATTGGCCCTGTCAAACACGCCTGAGCACATCAGTCAATTCTACTGCAGCATTTCTCTCTACCCGTCAACCACGTCCTTTCCAGAACTGCCCATAGTGACAGTTTAAGCAGGTTTAATTAACAAGCACGATTAGACTGGAGAAAATTAGTTTCCTAAATGCCAATCAGTCCTGTTTTCTCTCTCATGGGTCCCCAAACAAAGATTGCAGGTGGTACTACTTCTGGACAGTGTTACAGAACCCAAGGGCCAGCAGTGGCCGGCCAGGGATTCAGACTCAGCCTGGCTGTGAACCAGACAGGATCAGGAATGAACATGGGCAAATGCCTTTTAAAATGCATCCAAGAAACAACCACCACAAGAGGCTTCTCTGTTTTCTGAATTTTATTTCAGGGAAGGAAAAAGTTATCAAGTTGCTCTGCTCCTTTTAGCCAAGGAAACTAACCAGTCTTTTCAGATTTCCAGTTCCAGAAGCCTTCAGCACACCCCTTGAAAGGAAGATTTTTTTCAGATCTTAAGACTTGGGAGTGGATTGAAAGAGGATAGGAATGTAAATAATATTTAAAAGAATTGATTCATAGCTTTGAAGATATAAAGATGAATTTATAAAAAATCAGTAGCAGATTACGGCATCATCGAGCAAGGACATACAGATATTAAGTGTTTAGAATGACCATTCTGGGAGTTTGCAGCACAGATTGTGTTTCTTTCTATTCCATTGACTTAATCTAAAAAGGGGGCTGACTTGTTCAGAAAATGGGAGGAAGGATGCAACTCACATAAAGTCTGAACCATGAACCTTTTCCTGGTAAAACTGTAGGTATTATTATCAGGGCACTATTTTTTCTTTACTACTACGAAGCATCTTGGAACTGTGGAATCAGTCTGCCTGGGTTGAAATTCTGGTTCTGTATGTACTGGCTATGTGGCTTTGATCCACTTACCTCTTCTCTGTGTGTCTTAGCTTAATCTTCTACAAAAAAGGGTTAATAATGGCACCTGTCACCTAGAATTGTTGAAAGAGTAAATGAGATACTGCTTGAATGTTGTTTCAAATTGTGTCTGGAATGTCTTTAGTCCTAGATAAGTATGTATTATATGACAAATATTTCTGAAATAAATTTTATTTTCTGGTCCTGCTTTCCCACCTGATCATTGACAGCTGAACAACTTCAGGCAACAGAGGCACAAAAACATTTTCTCTCCTTTCATCTCCAAAGACCCTTATTCTATTCCAGTTCCTTTCCTAGAAAAGATGATCTGTCAGGTTGCACATGCCCAATTTCTTGCTCCTCCATACTTACACTCATTTATACTGCCACCTACCCCTCCTTTCATCCTAAAACCTCCTAAACAGCAATCTCTCCTTTTGTTCAAAAAGCTCTTTTCTTCCTGGCCCCTGGTTAGAAAGGCCTTCTCTCCTTCAGCATACTTAATTGTAAGATTTTTTAAAAAATAAATTAGTGAATACGAAATAATTAACTATTGTGAGTCACTTAGAAACCAATGTATATACAAGTATGTACATACACTTGTGTGCACATGTATTTACATGTATGTAAATACAAAATAAGTCTTTCATAGAATACAGTGGGAAATCATAGCCTGAACGCAAACCACACACTTTTGTAAAAGCTTAGAAGGAAAATCCAAAGGTGGGCAAAAGACTCAGTAACTCTCACAAAGTTTAGGCAAAGAGGATGAGGCAGTGATGGGAATGGAAAAATGAAGAAAGGATAAACTTATTACTTCTCTATTTCCAGCCAAGCTCCTTTTCAGCCACTGTTCCTATTGGCCAGTGTGGAAACTGAAAAAGAGAATGAAATAGTTATGTCTATGAGTATGATTTTAGAGGAGATTGACTGTTAGGATAGCCAAATACCCAGAAATTAGGGTCTTTGTTCTTTCTCCAAAAACATTTAAACAGGAGAAAAAAATGCCTTTCTTGTTAAGTTCATCTATCCTAAAATTTTATTAACCAAGCTATGTCATTTACTAAACCTTATTGATTGATATTTTACCCTGATTCATAAAAATTGCCCATGTCTGGTGACATCAAAGAAATGAAGGAAAAAGTAGCATATCATGGTAAAGCACATGAATTATTTTCCATGTCTCATCACAGTTGAAAGATATTTTCATCAGAGAATCATCAATTTTTTAGACTCTGAAAGATTTATTCCTGAGTGTCCATTTTTCAACAGGAAAAGAGGTAGACATAATTGTCAGAGGACTTGTTGGTCACAATACCCCAAAGTCCTGGGCAACTTGTTATCCTACCACAGAAGCCCAAGGAAATTGGGGATTAAAGGTTTACTTTTTCAATGTAATAAAAATAATGTTTTAAATTGATGTCGTAATATACATTATGTTTCATGGATAGCATAAATTATGATTCTCAGAGCTCATTTCAGCTCACGTGGAATTCAAAAGTGAAATAGATCTATAATAATACTCACAGTTTTAGGGGGAATTAAAGAGTTATAATGTTATGTGATTTTTAGATTTTTATTATACTTTCTTGAACCTTTTTAAAATGATTTACTCAGAACAATTTATTCATCTTCCCTGTTCTGCTTCCAAACCATTGTTGTAAACTTTCTTCAACTTCATGTTCACTTTTGTATCACTCTACCTCTCTAGAGACCAAGTTTGTCTGAGCACATAATAAATTCAAGTGAGCTTTACACTGAACGTGAACTATAACCTAATCCTTGGTCAAACAATAATTATAATCACAGCCATTTAGATATCTCATCCAAAATTTTAACTGGAGGTAAAACAACAAATAAAGTTAGCTTTGGGGGAGGAACACAGTTATAAAAGGGACTTTACCTAACAAATGCAATCAATGTAACCTGGTTCTTTGTACCATCAATGAATCCCCAACAATAAAAAAAAATAAATAAAAGAAACAAAGTTAGCTATAAAGCTGAAATGTCAGGCAGGCAAGAAGTAAGCAGAGCAGGAAAAGGAAATCATAACAGATGTTCAAAGAATATCAAGAGGCACCAGTGAGGTCCGTAGAAGGGAGACAGAAATGAGGCATTTTTCCAACTGCTATTTCTTATAAAGTTGTTCCTGTCCTTGGGATTTGATGAAATTTCACTGGCATCCTTCTAATAACTTATTTTGTGAGTTAACAGGCATGAACCCCTGTTCTTTTTACCCAACAGGGCCTTGCCCAGCATATCCTCTTGACTGCCTGTCAAGATAGGCAGAGGTTGCGTTATCATAGGAACAGAGAGGAAAAGGAACACCAGCAGTGTGCTTGTCCGGTGCTCCAGATATGCAATTTATCAGAAATGCCTGGGGAACTTTCTAAAAATAAAGATTCCCAGACTCATTCTGTCTGAGAATGGGCTCAGAAAACCAATGTTTTCTAAAGATCCCTAGGTATTTCTTGTGATCAGCTAGACTGGGGATTCTAAACTCAGAGCCCTTTATCTTCTCTGGGTTACAGATATCTTCAAAAATCAGAAATCAGATAACTACCATCCTTCTTTCATTATATGACATTTTTAGGTGCTTTTGTGTAACTTTAGGATTCCTGACCTGGACCTAACACAATATTCCTTGTGCACAAAAAGGAAAAATGATTGGTCCAATAACCAGCCTATAGGAAGTGGCCAAACCTATTATCTGAGCTTTTAGAGACATTTGCAAATAGTAAATAAATAAATGATATATTTTCCAATGGCCAAACAGAAACCACACTGTGTATTTCAACAAAGGCTATGTAATACATGTATACAAAATTAATTGCAGAGGTGTTAAGGGACTGAGATAGGAAAAGGAGATGAGGCAGAGGTAATAATTCCAGAGTTATGACCCTGGGCAGGGAAGTAGAGAGTAGGGATTAGTATTATCAGAACCTCTGGCCCCAGCTGGTGTGGGTGCTCCAGGAGCACAGGCAGAGAGCTGTGCAGATCTAGGACTTCAATCTCTATGGAGGGGATTCTGCCCATTTGTTGCTGGCACTATTAAAAGAGGCAATAAAGCTGATTCTGGAAGTAATAATAGTGGCTGGCGGCTGGAACCAGCTGTGGCCACTGAGACAATGCTAACAGAAATAGAAAGCAAACCAAAAGCTGAACCTTTCTTATTCCCTTGCCTTACTGGAAGAATGGGAACAGAAAATGTGGCAGTTTAAAAATATCCCCACAAATTATTTCAAAAAGAGGGAGCTTGATTTTTCTTCATTTCAGTGTAGACTGAACTTAGTGACTCACTTCCAATGAACAGAATAAAGTGATAGTGATGGTGTGTAACTTTGGAAACCTTTCATGGAAAACAAAGAGAGACTCAGAGGGTAGTGTTAAAAGCCATGGAGAAGTATTTCTGGGCAATCAGAGGCTGAGTCCTAATCAAGAAACATGCATTGCTAAATTTCAGATTAGCTATGGGCCAATGACTCCTACACCTTGTATTCTCCCCAGTTTTGGACATGAATGTCTATAGCAGGTATCTTACACTTGTCTCACTTTTGTAGGTTAAACAAGTGAAGCAGATAACTTGGCTCTTTATCTCAGAAGTCTTCAGCTTGGGAGAAACGGTACTCAAGGAGCTACCCTGCTAAGAGCCTCATAATACCTAGATGTGATTAGGATGGTGAAATTCTCAAATGAGACTCCTGGGGAACTTGCAGTGGAGTGTGTGTATTTTGCAAGCGAGAAAAGTGTAAATAATTATTAGCCAGCTTGCACACTGTGGTGGTTTTATACTTGGACCCCAAATTTTTGGATGCACTTCCCTTTAAGACATGTCAGGCATCAAGATGAGACTACAACTTGCCCTGACATATTGATTACAACCTCGAAAGACCTTGAGAATGAAGCACCTAACTAAGCTGCCATCATATAACCTACTGATGCTGTCAGATAATAAAAGTTGGTTGTTCTAAGCCACTAAGTTTTGGGGTAGTTTGTTATGTAGCTACACAGCAACAGGTAACTAATACAAATGGCAACAAGAAACAGTTTTTAAAGTCTCAGACACAGCATCACAAAAGAAAATATATATGGGAAGATTTAGAACTGAGAGATTAATCACTTTTTTCATTCAACCTTTTCATACTCAGCATTGCTGTAGATATATGCAAATGGCCATTCAATATCGGTAACACTTTTACGGTTAACAGGTTGCAAAGATCTTTCAACCAAATAAAAGTACTCTCACTTTCTCTGCCAAACAAGAAATGCAAAACCCCAATAATCATAGCCTTTGCATTCAACAGTCTAAGAATCCTTTTTGGGGCATTTTCTTAATCAATGAACATTTCCTTCTTTTCAATTCTAGGCTAACTGCAGAACAAAGTTGTGGTAATAGCATCTAAAATAGAGTGTGTATGTATAATGGAGAGAAGAGCTAGTATTTCCTCCTTCTTGATCTTCAGACCACAAATCAAATGTCCAAGTTCAAGCAAGTGCAATAATTCAATATTTTCTCTAACCTGAATATCCCCCAAAATTGATGTGTTGAAACTCAATTGTCAATATGATGGTACGAAGAAGTGGGGCTTTTAGGAGATGATTAGACCCTGGAAGATCCACCTCATGGATGGGATTATTGACCTCAGAAAAGAGCTAGAGAAAACAACCTAAGCCCCTTTGTTACCCTTCCATCCCTTCTGCCATGCAAGAATGCAATGTTCATGTCCTCCCAGCAACAGGTACCATCTTGGAAACAGAAAAAGTACCTCTTACCAGATACCAAATCTGCCAATCCCTTGATCTTGGATTTCTCAGACCCCCAAACTGTGAGAAAATAAATGTTTGTACTTTATAAATTAATAAGTCACAGGTAGTTTGTTATAGCAGCACAAATGGGCTAATTTTTTTTTTTTTTTTTTTAATGATGAAACCGAGGCAGGGAGAATAAATTACAACAATGTGAATATACTTCACACTACTGAAATGTACACTTAAAAGTTCTGTGTTATGTGTATTTCAGCACAATTAAAAATAAAAATTAAAGACAGTATAAAGAAAAGAATAAGTTATTTGACCATTGTCACATGGCTATTAAGTATCAGAGCTGGGATTTGAATTTAGGACTTATAAACAATTGATCGTATTATTTAGGATTTAGCAAAGTCTCCTTTGGGTTGAATGTTATTAGAGACTTTTGAGCTGAATGTATCTTCATGTCCATATTTCCCCCAGATTTGGGAAGCTGTCTCTCATTATTTCCATTAATAACCCATTATTTCCATTAATAATCTCTCAGTTCCTTTATTTCTTTATCCTCTTTAGAGAAATCCCATTATGCAAAAGTTATCTCTTTTGCTCATGTCCAATAAATCCCATAAGCTTTATTCATTCTTTTACATGCTTTTCTCCCCTTATCTGACTGGATGTTTTAAAAAATGACCTGTAATCAAGTTCACAGAATCCTTCTTTTCCTCGATCAAGTCTCCTGTTGATTCTCTTTTTAAATCTTCATTTCACTCATTATATTCTTTAGCTCCAGAATTTCTGCCTGGTTCTTTTTTAGGATATCAATCCCTTGACTGAGTTTTCATTTTTTTCATGTATTTTTTTATATTGTTGAGGTGTCTGTATTGTCTCAGAGCTCACTGATCTTTAAGACACTTTTTAAAAATTCTTTGTTGGGGTATTTGTTGCTCTTCATTTCTTTAGGGCAAGTTCCTGGAATTTTATTGCATTCTTTTGGTAGTGCCATCCTTCCTTGATTATTCAAGTTTCTTGAAGTCTTGTGTTGCTATCTACACATTTTAAGAAATATTAGCTCATCTAGTCTTTACTGACTGGCTTCAGGAGAGAAATATCTTCACCAAATATCCCAGCTGGGGACTCTGAATCTACCTCAGACTTTTTCTGTGGGTATACTCACTCCACACTTTCTCTTATATCTTGGTAGAGAGACTATTCTTAAGATTGTATGCCTTCTCTTAATTCTGCAAAGCCCTACCAGGTGCTGAGAGTCTCTTGTTTTTTTTGTTTTTTTTGTTTTTGTTTTTTTTGTTTGTTTGTTTTTCTCTAAGGCAGTACCCTAAAATGTTCAAGTTTATCTGCCTTTTCCCAGTCCCCCAGAGTAAGGCCAGCTGTCTGTTCACGATGTTTGCACTCATCATCCTTGGAACCATACATCAGAAGGGGGAGTCCACAGGTGAAGTGTTCCCAGTGGGCCATATGTTGGTATCCTGATGGAATACACTGAGCACCTTTTATCTATTTCAACCTTTTCCAGTCACTTGGCCATGCTGATCATTTCAGAATCTTGGATTGGGCAAAAAAGAAGTGGGCCTCCTGGTAGTCTCCTACATGTCTGTGGAAACTAGACATTCAGTCACTACACTCTTTGTTTTTCTTCATGGGAGAAATCATGTACCAAGAAGTGTCTCTCTTAACACACTGCTGTGCCTCTTTTGAGGAAGAGTAACATAGGTAGAGTGAAACTATTCTTCCTACCTTCTTCAATGCATCTATTTTTAGATTTTTTTTTTTTTTAATTTCAGTGGTTTACTGTAACTTCACTGGACTTCTGGACTCCCACCAACATAGTTTAATCTATGGAGAGTTGTCAAAATTGATACTTCTATAGGGGATGATGTAGAAATTTCCTATTTTACCATCTTGTTGATGTTGCCCTTCTTACTTAGGATTTAAATTTATTAGAAATACTTATGATAAGAACTTAGTACTTATTTAGCAGTAACTTTTTTCATTGCATTATAGTGAAAGATGAACATGAGTGTGCATAACTAACCTAATGCTTTTCATTATATACTTAAAAAAATAGACATTTCATCTATTTCTCATTTTTAAAACCAAAGTGTTTAATTGTGTTAGGAGAGATAATGCTATTTTGGTATTCCATGTAATATCCAGAATATCTTGAAATTTCTCCATTTGTAAGAGAGGTTAATTTTGATGGGTTTGGCTGGGGAAGGAACCCTGAAAAAGCCCTCAAGAAAAAAGTGGGATTTTTGAATGAGGTCTTGAAGGATAATTAAAAGCTTTTCATTGTGTGGCAGGCAGACCCAAGACAGCCATAAATGATCACCCTGTCCTGGTGTTTGTTCTTTTAGGCAATCCCTTCCTCTAGAGTGTGGACTGACCCATAAGTGACTTACTTTTAACTATAAAACACAGAAAAAGAGAAGGGATGGCATGTCTTTGATTAGGCTATAAGAGATGGTGACTTCTGTTTGCTAGCTGACTTCTCCCCTAGCTGGCTCTGAAGAAGACACATTGCCAGGTGGGAGCCCAAGTGGAAAGGAGCTTGGCCTTCAGACCATCAGCCCTCAGGGCAATAAATCCTGTCTTCAACCATGCAAACTTGGTATGGAATCCTTCCTCATCCAAAATGCAGATGAGCCTGAAGCCCCAGCTAACACCTTGCTTGTAGCAGAGCACTAAGTGAGTCATGTCCAGCCAGACTACTAATGGACAGAAACAACAAAATAATAAATGTGAGTTGTTTAAAAAAAGTAAAATAAAACCAAAGTGTTATTTAAGATTATAGACAAATGATATTTTGTCCTTGATTTTCCTTATTCCAAGTCTATGCATATTTTGTGAAGTAGCTAGAGCTTTATAAAACTACAACTTGGACTTTACCTAACAAAGTCAAATGACATAAGTTAATAGTACATACCCTTATATTAATCTCAAATATTAAAAAATACAAAAACTATCAATCAGATGATGTCCATGACCAAGGGTCTAGGAAATAAAACAGCTTCTGTAAATAAAGTTAGAAAATAAAATATCAAAGGTGAATTTAACAATACTCAACCAGACAGTTCATCACTGTGGTCAAAATGAAGACTAAGACTCGGAATCCAACTAAAAAATATAACAAAGCTTTGTATCATTAACAAAATTAATGTTCTAAATTGAAGCTTGAAGTCAGAGAACCAGATAAAAGGATATCCAGGAACAAGCAAAAAGGATTTGTGAGTGTCTTCATCAATGTTCAGGCGAGATAACTCCCTGATAAACAGACACAAAGAATATTTCACTATTCTTTCCCTATACCATGTTACATGAAGTAAGCAAGGAGACTTACTCTGTCTTTCATTAGTTAATAATAATACTGAAGTTAATAAGAATAACTATTATCATATAGTACATAGTATATAACTATTACAATTCTTGTTATCTTTAGTATTATTATTAGCCAATTATTATAGAAATTGTGTATGACTATAATTTCATGGCAGAGATTTTAAGGAGTGTTCACCTTTCTTGTTGTTTTCTCTATGTGTTTTCCAAGCAGATATGAAAGAATTGGTTTCACATGTACATTCTCTACCAGAAAAGCACGCTAACAAAGGTATATGTTTTTCTTATTGTTCCATCTTTTAACAATGTTGTGAGTCAGTGATCAAGTCCCATGTGAGTTTGATTAGTGTTACTCAAGTCACTAACCATGCTGATTTGTGAGATGCAAACAAAAATGAATTTGAGGACCAAAACTGTGAGTCCATGACCATGAACCATACTTTTCTCATTTTGATACCTCCCTCTGATAGGATTCTCATGAGAGAATCCCCCTGAGACCTCAGTCAGTGTCTTTCTACTACTGCTACCTTGAATCTTGCTAAATTCAGTATCACAGATGTGTTTTAAGTTCTTTCTTTTTTCACGCATAGGACCAAAGAAAGGAGCACCTCTTTTCTTTTTTTAAATATTTATTTCAACAGCATTATTGTGTGTTTCTTAGGTGCTGTAGGCTACTATAGCAATATATCATGCAAGAACAAAGAATGGAAGGGAGTAATGACTTACAATAAGACTGCTGCAAAATCTATAGGGTGGAACTTGGAATTCACTTTGAATTACCTTTCCATCTGGTAGGATGAGCAGAGCCTGTCTAACATTATGTGCATCAATTTCCTCATAATGCCTTTAAATAAAAACCTGTTTGCACCTGGCCCCCAAAGATCCTAAAGATACCTCCATGGTGTAGGCCATGCTTGCTTTGCTTTGCCACTATCACTACATTTCAATACACTAGAATTGGTCTGTTTTGATGAGGGTGGGAGTGAGAGAGATAATGTTATTTCCAAATCAAAAGTCCTGGCTCATTTATACATACAGAGAAATCACATGTTCAATGCGAATCAAGTTCTGCTGTTGAAATTAAAAATGCCTTCCTGGTGTGGCCTACATTATACTTTTAAATTGTCAGGAAGGATTAACCAAGTTGTATGGGAATTGGCTCCTAAAAAAACATGTCAAGTACAGTTCTGCTTTGGCTGGGTTACATAATCACAGTATTGGCCAAAAGACAGGGAAGGGAAGAAAATGCATATCTGCAGACTACAGTGTGTCCTGTGAATTTCTGAGCTCATGGCACATTGCCAACCAATAGTTAAGCTATATCCTAGGACACAAAACTAAAACAACTAAAACATGGGGTTCAATTCTCTTTGGTGAGCACTCTGTCCGAAGAGAATCTAGCTCTTTGATCTCTCTCTCTGCTCTGTCTCTCTGCCTCTATCTCTCTCATCTCTGTCTCTCTCTCACATCTATATATCTCTCATCTCTATTCCTATCTCTATCTATCATCTCTCTCCTTCATTGCTTCTCTTTATATCCCTGTCCTTCCACTGGAGTTGGCACTGTGAATGACAACATGGTTCTTCTGCAGAATCCCAGGCAATATTTGATTTCTCTTCACAGTAACTCAGTGGCTTATTTTAGATCATATTTTTTATTTTTGATTCTTAAGTTTCCAAACTCCCTCCTCCTCACTTTCAGATAAGAGCAAACCACCTGTTTTGTTGATGTAACTGGAATTTGGTAAAAATGGCTAGTAACTATCTAGCTCAGAGATCACCATTACTGGAGTCTCAGGCCCAGTTCTCACCCCAAACCCCAGGCAATTCTTTATGTCTTTTGACAACTGATTTCAGCCAAATGCAGAAATGAATCTGAAGATGGCATGTTGTGTTACTCAAGGTTAGGTTGCTTCATTCCTTCCTTCTCTCCCCTTAACTGTGTAACAAAGAATTGGGGGAGGAACTGTTTAAGGAACATTTTTCTATACCCTCCTCATTTAAAAATGCATAATATTTATTTACTAATGCAATTTCTCACCGCTGGCCGTGCCTCAAATAATGTCTCTACTGTCTTCTACTTGTGTCATATCCTTTCTCATTTCCAATGTTCTTGCCTTTGTAATGGGGATAATAAAAATCCTACATCACAAGATAGTTCATTCAGACTATGTGTTATTCATTGAACAGTCACCCTGTTAGGTATTATTCTGAGCCCCTTTCCTGGTTTAATTCAATTTCCCCCCTCCCAAACCTTCAACATAGGTAGTAGCCCCCCTTATCTAAGGCCCGCAGTGGATTCCTGAAACTGTGATACAGGACCTGTATACAATGTGTTTTTTCCTGTACATACATACCTATAATAAAGTTTAATTTATAAATTAGGCACAGTAAGAGATTAATAATAATAACCAATAATAAAACAGAATAATTACAATAATATCCCAGCATTATTGCTCTTAGACAACTCTGAGAAGTAAAATAAGGGTGACTTCTCACATAAGCACTGCTATACCACAGAACTCAACCTGACAACTGAGACCATTATTAAGTGACTAACTGGCAGGTGGCGCATACAGTGTAGCCGAGACGGACAAAGGGAGGATTCACATTCTGGGTGAGATGGAGTGGGAATGATTAGAGACTTCACTGCACACTCAGAATGACACACAATTTAAAGCTTCTGAGTTATTCATTTCTGGAATTTCTCCTTTAGTAATTTTGGACAATGACTAAGCACAGATAACTGAAATCATGGAAAGTGAAACTGTGGATTAAACTATTATTGCCCTTATTTTGCAGATAGGGAAAGGAGAGGAAATTACCATGTTACTAGTGATCAATGATGTAAAGCAGGATACACTAGTGGATCTAGATTGGAACCTGGGGCTTCAGCCCTGAGTCTAAGCAAACAGTCCTACCCCTTCAAATCCTGCAAGTATATGCTCTGAGACTACACGATCCAGATACTCTGTGTAGTCACAGATATGCTGAAACACACACGAGGGCATTTCAATGAACATTAATCCCTTGCTGTCCTGATAATTATCTCACAAGCTAACTTGTTTTGCAAAGGAAATGACAAGAGGACGAATGAGAGGCAATGTTGCAGATTCCCATTTCCCTTCTAAGCAGCTTCTGGATAAAAAGAAAAGAATTCTCACACAGTGGCTCTGCTAGTAGATTTTATTATCCCATGTTTACAGGAGAAATACTCAAGACTTTAAAGTAGTAAAGAGAAAGATCCAAAGTCACTCATACATAGCAACCTAAGCAGTGGCTGCATTTCTAATTTTTTAACGTCAAAGAATAAAATTTTCCCTGCCATACCTTACTTCCCTGGAATGCTCTTAAGGATGCTCATGCTTGCTTTGTCTCACTGCACACATTTGCAGTTACGCCTCTGCACTTGGGTGGGAATATTTTTCATTAACTGATTTTCCTACTTCTGCTTTTCTCAAACTGTTTTATTATATACATAATAATAATTCTGAACACAAAGGAATTGACCCTGAGGAGAAGAATGTATGACAAGAAGTATCACATAATGTGTTATAACTGACTTACTTTAAACAAATCATGTCGTGCTTAATATTTGTACAAATACAGAATGTCCATAAAGTGCATGTGCAATTCACATATGTAAGAGTTGATTATGAATCAATTAAAGGAAAAGGTAAAGTAGCATTTTAAAGCAAGAGTATCTGTAACTACTACTCTACCTCTAGATGGAGTAGTGTCACCAGGACATTTGGTGATGTTAGATCAATTACATTTCACTGAGTATTGCATCAACTATTATATGAAGATATTAATTCAACATTTTATGCCAAAAATTAGGATATGAATCAGAGAATAGGATCACTATTACATGAGAGACCAGTATTAACAAATTTCCCTATTTACTGATTCATTCACCATGCCAAGATTTTGGATTGGCCCATGCTCCTGAAATTGTACCCAATGTTATGAATATGTACATGTGCTTCCTGATTTATAGGTTCTGGGAGAAAGCAGGCCCGTGCCACCAGTAATGAAGAGCATGTCAGTTGTAGACTTTCCATACGATTTTGCCCATTGAATGTATCCATCAATACTTGCATTTATTTTTAGGGATCCGATCTTTTCAAAAGCCTCATTCTACATGACCACCTAAGCTAATCAATACTGAATCACCATCAGGGTAATCTTAAAATCAACAAAACAGAAAAATTGCAATACAGAAAGTAAAGTCAGCATCTTTCTCACTTCTCTAGGACACTAAACACAACTGCACAGAACATACTGGATTTGTTATTGGCCTAAGTTTTGTTTCTCATCACATAGAAAAACACTCCATGAGGTTGGTAATGAAAAATGTCTTACATCTTCAGAGCCTATGGTGGGGAGACTTCCTGAGCTGCCCCCTAAGCCTAAAAGACTTCATTGTAAATAAAAATGTGAAATATTTGAGGACATAGCAATGTATATATTTCATTCATCCTTTTATTCAATCAACAGATATTAAGGACTTGTGTAGTGTAGCAGGCATCTTGGGAAGCAATGATTAATAAGTTAGACATGGAACTTACTCTCTCATGGGTGAAATGGACCCACCAGAGATATTTAACTATAATTCTGAAAAGTACAACAAGGAAGAAATATAGTTTGCCAAGAATTCATATTATTCAATCCAACCTGTGTAAGGGAAGTCAGAGAAGGATGCCCTGATAACTGGACACTTGCAATAAATGAAGAAGGATCAATATTAATATGGCATGCCAGGAAGAAGGAAACATATTCTAGAGGAAGGAATATTTTTTCAAGGTCCTGCAAAGCAAAGATTACAGCTGCACTCAGTGAAATGAGAGAAACCCAGTGTGGCCAAAGGAGAAAGAGTGAGTCAAATCCCTGCAATGAGGTCAAGGAGGCAAGCAAGGGCTAGATCTTCCAGCAACCTATAGAGAAGGTTAAGTCTTTATTTCATTATCCCAAGGAGAAGAAAAAGCTCTTGAAACATTTGAAACCAGAGATTTGTTTTTTAAAATATCATTTTGGCTGCCCTAATGATAACAGATTGGAGAAATGTAATAGGGGGATACAGGGAGATGGTTTAGACCATGAAGGTAAAAATGGAGATAGCATGAAAAATGAAGAGGCTTTGGAAAACTAAATGATACACTTGATGGAGGTTGGTGATTAGGATATGAGGATGGGAGAGAAATGTTAAAAATAAATCCCAAGTTTCTGGCTTGCTTGATTCAGACCTATTCAGGCTGACTCAAAGCCAACTGACTTGTTAGGCTCAACAAATCCCCTGCCTAACACCCATGATGTTTTTAGGGTCTAAAAAAAGTGTTTTAATTGCTTCTTTTAAAATAAGAAGAGCAGCTTGAGCCTTAGGTCAACAAAAGTCTTTAAATATATAATATTAATACATTCACCTTTATACTAATGCAGTAAAATATATTTTTAATAACTTTATGGAGAAACAGACATTCCCAGGGCCCATGGAAGTTATAATGCAGCCCTGGGCTGATTGGCCCTGTTGTAGGAAAACCAGATGAAGCCGAGGTTGGTATGGGGCTGGAGGTCATGGTGGCACACCACAAGTTAGTTTGGGAGTCAGTTTAAGTATAAGGTATCTGGGAAACATCCACATGCAAATGATAAGAAGCCCTCTGGATATACAACTTAAAAATCAGAGCACTGTCAATGTCAAAAAAAAAAAAAAAACACAAAGCAATGTTGGATTTACAGTCACAAAATATAAATTTTAGATCTATCTCCACCACTATGGTGAACTTTTATTATTCTATTTTGAACAACATCATCTTTCTTCTAAGAAATACTTAAAAACACACGATTGTGTTGGTGGTGACCCTTAACTCCAGCTGTCATGAGGAGTTACCTGAGACGTTCCCTAAAGTGAGTCAATCAGAGTCCTCCTGTGGGTCTTACTGTCTGAAGATAATTAGGAATACCCTTGTGTCATCATAGCAGCATCAGGAATGTGCCCTTGGAATTGCCAGGGAAAGGGTACCACATGGAGAAATTTGGTTGAGAAAATGACACTGGTGTGCAGAAAGTGACAGATTCAGTGTAGAGAAAGTCCCAGTGATGTTGTCCTATTTCTAATCCTCCCTGATACCACTTCTACCCCTTCACTTTCCAGGTAATTGACCAACAAATTGTTTGTTCTGTTAAGGTTAAAGTGCAGTTTTGATTTCTATCATCTTCAAAAGCAAGAAAGATGGTCTATATAACTATAAAATACCATGTGATCTTAGGCAAGTCATGTATTCTCCCCGAGCCTCAGTTTTCTGGTCAGTAAGATGACTATGCAAACATTTATCATTATGCTATGATGATGATGATGACACAAGAAAATTATAAGAAGTTCCTTCAAATGTCACTGTATAATATCCATATAGTGATTATCATTTTTATAATGAAGAAAAGGAAAAGTAAGAGAGACTTGCTGAGTTGCAAATGAGGGAGTTGTTTGGCCCTGGCAGGATCTGGGTCAGTTACTGTGGAGTCCCTCTCAGTTTTTTTGCACCATTAGGTCCAAAAAAAAGTCATGTCCTGGGCAGCGCCTGTGGCTCAAAGGGGTAGGGTGCTAGCCCCATATGGCAGAGGTGGTGGGTTCAAACCCAGCCCTGGCCTAAAACTGAAAAACAAACAAAAGAAAAGTCGTGTGCTTTCCCAGAGATACTCTCCACTTCATGCTAGTCTTTACTAATTTTCCGATATTTACCAAAACAAGTTAGCTTGTATGAAATTCCTGTCGAACTAGATTTAGTCCCTATGCACCTCATGGTAAAGTTCATAGCAAAAATTTCCTTCACTATGCCCTCCAAGTGCTCTGTCCAAAGTCAACTATGGAGCCCTGCTCATTGCAGGCTGAATTGTTTATGTCTCTGCTGATCTTGCTGATTAGATTGCAAAGTCTACAGAGGCAGCCTGAGTCTCATTTATGTGTGTGTTCCCCAGCCACGAGCACACAATAAGGATTCAATAAACATTAGTTCAATAAATGGATGTATTTAGGAATATTATATCTCTAACTCATAAAATACACATTAGCATCTCTAAAGCCAATAATGTGTGCCCCACACTGTAGAATCTGAAATAAAATCCAACCAGCTGGATTGAGATTCAAAAGTGTATGCATGGACAGGTGGTCCTGGTGCGAGGGTGGCATGGAGCCCCTTTATGAGAAAGCAGCACTGTCATTGGCCACGTGGACTGTCTGTAGCTCAGCCTGTGGCAGGATGGGAATTTTCCTAGGAGTACCTAAAAAAAAGCAAACGCATTTCCATGTAAGACAACCAGCTGATCAAGACATTGCTACCAAACAGCCTTACTTTGTCTGGCTCTTACTTTGTAGATCTATCCTGAGGGCATCTAGATTTCATCTCTGCAAAAACTGACAACTAAGTCAGAGAGAACCTTCTGTGGCACCAAAGCATGTATAAATTACATGGGCATAAAATGCGTCATAAAGACTGGAATTTATATTTTGCACGTTCTAATAAGCATAGCATCAATTAAAAGCTCAAAGCCAGGAAGTTTAGCCAAGTTTCCATCCAGATGGAATTTGTAAGTGTTGTAAAGCCCTGAAAACAGGGGATTCCAGCCAAATCAAGGACAAGCCATATACACACCTCCCTGAGGTGACAATAACGTCACACACATGATCCCGAGCTTGCCAGAAGTCTGCTTTTGCTTTTTTTTTCATTAAACATTTATTGATTGCCGACTGTGGGCTGAGGAGTTCTTGGAGGCTGGAGTGATGACTGGGCCCCCGAGAAACTGAGGAGAAACGCATATACAAACAGAGTCACAGACATACGCAAGCTTGCATGCCATAAGCAGCGAGTACAAGAAAACCAGTCAATCTAAAGCACTGTGATTGATAGTTAAATTCTTCAAGTCTGACCCCCAGTAGCACAGAAAGTACCTCTCACAAATAGTGTTGTCCTTATAAATGTCCTCTCAGAAATAGGGTTGTCCTGATGAATATCCTTCTAAAAAGGGAAAGTTTGAACACAGACACATACACCACAGGAACACCATGTGAAGACTGGGGTTGTGCTGCCACTAACCAGGGATTATGGGAAGCTAGGAGAGAGCTCTGCAGCAAATCCTTCCCCAGAACCTTCAGAGGAAGCACGGTCTTGCTGACTTCTTTTTTTTTTTTTTTTTTTTTAATTGTTTTAGGTTTATTGAGGATACAAAGAATTAGGTTACACTGTTTACATTTGTTAGGAAAAGTCCCTCTTGTAATTGTGTCCCACCCCCAAGAGGTTCTCCCTACACCATGACCCCCATCCCTCTCCCTCTTTCCCTATTCCCTTATTCCCCTGCCCCTCATCGTTAATTAATTTAGATTTTCACTTTTGTGGGCTTGTATTAGATCATCTACTGGCTTCATATTAGTATTCAGTACTCTGGATTCTTTCTTCTTCATTCTTATGATACTTTACTAAAAAAGAATGTGTTCCAACTCTATCCAGGTCAATACAAAAGCTGTAAACTCTCCATCTTTTTTAGTGATGAACAGTGTTCCACGGTATACATGTACCACAGCTTGTTAATCCAGACCTGGATTGGCGGACATTTAAGGAGCTTCCACATTTTGTGATGGTTAATTGAGCTGCTAGAAACAGTCTAGTACAACTGTCCGTATGATAAAAAGACATTTTTTTCGTCTTTACTTTTAATGTGGCTACGGACAAATTTAGTCAGCTCTTGCTGACTTCTTGATCTTGGACTCCTGACCTCCAGAATTATGAGACAGTATATTTCCGTCATTTAAAGCACCCAGTTCATAGTACTTAGTTACAACCTT